>JASAND010029693.1:0-13768 GCA_030248195.1 Trissonchulus latispiculum | reverse complement strand
GCCATTAGACAATATGCAAATTAGGTTTTTCGTGTCTCATGTATTCTTGTGTTTATTATAGATTTGTGGATTATTCATGGATGGTAGATAAGCATCTTGTGTTTGTTATAGATTTATGGATTATTCATGGATGGTAGATAAGCATCTTTTCCCCACTGAACCAGACGATAGATTGCATTTTACATATTTTTGCCAGAAACCTAGTGCCTTTTCAAGAAAGGGTAGAGTAGAGTTAAAATTAACTCGATCCTTTTCAAGAAAGAGTTAAAAGAGTTATTTTAACCCTGTGAGTTAGAGAGTTAAAAATTTTAACTCCGCGTGGATTCATGAAGAGTTAAAATTAACTCGCTTTAACTCTGCCCTTTTCAAGAATCGCCTGCAGAGTTAAAAACCTGTGGAGTTAAATTTAACTACCCTTTTCACGAAAGGGTTAAATTTAACTCTACTTAACTCTTTCTGAGCAGTTTCTATTGAAATTTAACCCCAGGCAAAACACGCAGGTTAAGCAGAGTTAAAATTAACTCTATTCATGAAACCATGGGGTTAATTTTAACTCTGTCATTTTTAACTCTACAGCCTTTAACCCTGCAGGGTTAAAGAGAGTTAAAACACGCAGAGTTAAAATTAACTCTGTGCTTTCATGAAAAGAGTTAATTTTAACTCTACTCTCCTCCACTCTACTCTACTCTACCCTACCCTTTCTTGAAAAGGCCCCTAGAGAATTGCGAGAAAAAGCAGTAGCCACGGAAATAGTACAGTTGCGAGATTTTTTCCATCCCAGATCTGCCTAAACCCGTCCTCAAAACGGATTTCTGCCTCCCTAACTAAGGGCCTTTTCAAGAAAGGGTAGGGTAGAGTAGAGTAGAGTGGAGTAGAGTTGAGTTAAAATTAACTCTTTTCATGAAAGCACAGAGTTAATTTTAACTCTGCGTGTTTTAACTCTCTTTAACCCTGCAGGGTTAAAAGCTGTAGAGTTAAAAAGAGTTAAAATGACAGAGTTAAAATTAACCCTATGGTTTCATGAATAGAGTTAATTTTAACTCTGCTTAACCTGCGTGTTTTGCCTGGGGTTAAATTTCAATAGAAAATGCTCAGAAAGAGTTAAGTAGAGTTAAATTTAACCCTTTCGTGAAAAGGGTAGAGTTAAATTTAACTCCACAGGTTTTTAACTCTGCAGGCGATTCTTGAAAAGAGCAGAGTTAAAGCGAGTTAATTTTAACTCTTTTCATGAATCCACGCGGAGTTAAAATTTTTAACTCTCTCTAACTCGCAGGGTTAAAATTAACTCTTTTAACTCTTTCTTGAAAAGGATCGAGTTAATTTTAACTCTACTCTACCCTTTCTTGAAAAGGCCCCAAGTTTTTCAAATTTTCGTACAAATTGGTAAAAGTCACAACACAAATCCGAAGTTTTTTGACCACTAATCACTGGGTTTCGCTCCAAAGCATATACAGTTAAAATATATTTAATATTTGCTATTTAATGATTAGTTGCTTGGCATAGGAATTTTTTATATAGTTAAAACACCTATTTAATATTTACTATTTAATTAGTTAAATCAGTTAAAGAAGTACATTATATCTGAGGAGGATTTGCCTTGAAATTTTCTGCACACCAGAACAATATAATTTTTTGCTCCATTTTCCCGTTTTTCTTTCGTATTTCAGGCCTGCAACACATCGGCGAACCACAGGTAATTCTGGGCCGATGGGACCGCTGTATTCGGGATGTTTTCCGAGACAGCGCCATGGTCAAGTGTCTGGGCAGAAATTTGGGCACCTCCAAAATGCCCAAGTTTTTGCACGGACAAAAGAAGTCGGACATTTCACAAGTGTCGATTCTTTCGAGAGATCTCCTGACTCAGATCACAAAATTCGCGGCCCGAGAGGACGTGCCGCGATCAAAGGTCACCGAGATGGTGGAACGAATTGTTCATCCGGTGGAGCTGAACAAAGTATATATTAAAATAAGATTTAAACTTAAATATATAAAATTTAAATTTAAAAAAGTTAGGGTTAATCTTATGGCTCACAGAAAATCGAAGAATCGCATGCCGACGGAGAAACGGTTTGTATATAGAACATGAAGTTATGATGATTATTGGAAATTATAAATCCATGCAAATTAACAATTTATTTAAAAAATTGTACACTAATTTTATTGTAAATTCTTAGCTAAAACGTAAGAGTAGTCAGCAAGAGCAAATAGCGATCTATTCGTTACAAATATTACATACATACATTTCTTAGCATGAACATTATTTTCTTTAACAAATCTGTTTCGCTCTTATTCAAGGAAACTCGTCTTCGTTGGGCCGAGCATCTGGGCTGGGAAGAGTGTACCCGGTCCATCCGATTTCGGGACGAAATCAAGCTGAAGGAACCCGGAATTTCGTACGACGGATGCTGCCTACCAGACGGCCAACTGGTTGTCGTAAAGGGTAACGATGAGGTCGCCCGGTACGACATGGATCTGCAGAAAACCGCTTCAGCGCTCGGAAGCTACTACGGGGTGACCTTTGACCCGGGCAATAACCGACTTCTGGCCTGGAATAAGAAACGAAATTCCCTAATTCCGCTTTGCCCGGACCGGTTGACCGAGCTGGAGACAGCGGATCCCATCCCCTGCCCGGATCTTGAGGCTATCGGGGGGTTGGACGTGGCCAGGTGGCACACTTTTGTGTCTGCGTCGGGTTAGTTGTCGCTTATACGGCTCTTGAGATTGCTTTTTCCGCCATTTAGATTTTGCTTGACGTGGGTTCACGCAGTTAAAGTCATGTACACGAAAAGCTTGATGTGACTGTGCCTCTGTAGCTCCGTTGGCAGAGTGTTGACTAGTGCGCAAAATGTCTTGGGTTCGAGTTTCGCTGGTAGTCTAAATTTTCCGACCTTAAATTTTTTAATTCATTTTTATATTTGCTTTAGAATTTATAACATAGTAAGTAGCTAAGTAGTTTCAATTCTAAATTTTAAAGTATAACATAATTTCCAATGACATTTTAATTCCATGTGTTTTCAGGTATAATCGTGATCGGAGCCCAGCTGGTCAGAGGAAAAGAAATCCAGGAAAACGACATCCTCCTATTCCTCCGAAAATCCACCGATTCTAATTGGACGCGAATTCCTCTCCCGGAAATTCCGCGCTCTAAAGTTTCCAGTGTAGCCGTACGGGAACCGAAAGGCTCCCAACAACTCCAGATTGCCCTGGGAACGGAGGGTGGGACCTATCAGATCGATCTAATTCCGGATTCGGATGGACTGATGAAGGTTACCGGATGGAAATCCCTTTTTCCGGAAGAACTGTCCGATGCCCTGGCCTGTACGGTCAACGAGCAGGGCGTCCTAGTGACCGTTGTCCGGCGACAGAAGATCATCATGCTAAACGAGGACTGGAGCCAGATCATGATCTCACAGTTCGCCACGAGTCTGTCCGGTCTGTGGCTGGCCGCTGGTCATCGGCGAATCTATAGTCCGGCCCTGACCGGGCAGATTCGACAGTATGAGTACTTTGTACTCTGAGCGAAGACTAGACTAGACTGTTTCTGTGTGAAAGGTTGAAATCAGGATTGAAAGATGGAGATAAAGGCGATCTGATAAATTGTTACCTACCAGTTACCAGGTGATTTTGATTCAAACTGTTATGGGATTTTTGTATTTATAGCTTAACGAATTTGACGGTATCTTGTAAATAAATTATTGGATGATGTGTTTGATTGCGAAAACCAGCCAGCAACGTATCACGAGTACATTCTCATGATACTTCCAAATTAAATATAACATATTATATTATATAAGACAATGTTGTCTCACTACCAAATTACCAAAAGCTTCGACTCCTTAGGCATATCTGCTGAAAGGATTGTAAAAACAGGTAACAACATTTTCTCTAAAGTCTGACCAAAAAATGTAGGGAGCGAAATTGTTTTGTTTATGCTGAATTAGCGGTACATTTTTGCTACAGCAATGCATATATTTTCTGAACCGTCATGGCATGAACTTTCTTTTGGTTGAAAAAAATTTAAAAAATTAAAATTTATCAAAAGAAGCCGATTTTTTAAGTTTTGAAAGAACAGTAGAGGCCAGGAACTAGCCGTTCGGTGGAAAATTAGCCAATGTCCCAAACATATGGAATCCCGAATATAAGCTTATTTCCTCAAGAATTGCTATACTTATCAAATTTTTTCGATTTTGAAAATCCTCTGATACCAACTTTGACTGGATATTACTCGCGACTCACTCAATGGACAAATTTTTCAATTGGATTTCCAGGACCTCGAACGTGTCAGCTTTCATGTGATGTGTGTGGTTTTTCAAAATTTGAAAATCGATTTTTTCGAAAAATACCACTTTTTGACCCAAAATGTCGGTAACCATTTGTTGCGTATCGCGCTAGCCTGCCATCAAGCAGAAAGCGGCATTGTTTGTTTGAAGTTATACACTCAAATACGCAGGCGTGACAGGTTAACAGAAATGACAGGCTAAGGCCTGCTTGACAGTCTAAGAACTCTATCGCGCTAGCCTGTCATCAAGCAAAAAGCGGCACTGTTTCTTTGAAGTTATAGACTCAAATACGCAGGCGTGACAGGTTAACAGAAATGACAGGCTAAGGCCTGCTTGACAGTCTAAGAACACTGCACACACACCCCCTTTCATGCTGTTTTGCTCAGTTTGCGCCTTAGCCTGTCATCTTATGACAGTCTAGGCTGTTCTAATTTACACGTTAAACATATAACTTGCTATTTTGTCAAAATCCTTATATATATACAGACTAATGCACATATTACATGTAAAAGCTAGCTAATATTTTGTAATTACACATATGCATAAATACGTGTATTATGTACGCACCAACAGGGTACCAAAATGTCGGCAATGCGAATCTAGCAAAAGTGAGTAAAAATAGCATAATCATAAAGTTTAATCTGAGCTCAGTCCAACGCTATAAAGTTTTTGTGGCTACGACCTATGTTGCACCCGTAACGAATTTTTAAATAATTTAGCATTTTAGCTGGTTTTTGGCTAGTTTACACATTTGCGGCAAATCAGTGCGACATAACACAACTTGTCAGAAATCAGCTGAAATAGGGAAATTGTTAAAAAATGGAAATTGTTAAAAATTTAATAACTATCGCAAATCTTGAGGAAATAAGCTTATATTCGGGATTCCATATATTTGGGACATGGGCTAACTTTCCACAGAACGGCTAGTTCCTGGCCTCTACTGTTCTTTCAAAACTTAAAAAAATCGGCTTCTTTTGATGAATTTTAATTTTTTTAAATTTTTTCAACCAAAAGAAAGTTCATGCCATGACGGTCCAGAAAATATATGCATTGCTGCAGCAAAAATGTACCGGTAATTCAGTATAAACAAAACAGTTTCGCTCCCAACATTTTTTGGTCAGACTTTAGTTTGCCACATTACAAAATTCTATCAAATTCATAATGAATTACAGCTGCAGAACTGCTTTTTGTTCACATTAAAGCAACATGACTTGGCTGTTTCATCTAAATATTGCCGTACGTAATCATGCATGAAAAACTTGATATCTATATAGAAGGAAAGAGAGTTGTGCACAGGCCCTGAATCGGCCCTAAGGCGCCGGGCTGGGCCTTGGAGGCCCGGTAGAACTTTTCTTGTGCATTTTTCAGCATTTTCAAAATGATCTTCACTGGAAACTCAAATTAGAGCTTCCAGGAGTTGTCCAAGTTATAATAAACTTCACTATTGGACACTGATTTTTTATGTCGGGCTACACCTGGCGGGTTTATTCGGATCCCGGTATCGGCTTGGTCGGTTAATGAAACAAACATCAATCGGTCGCGATTACGTTCACAAAAGCAGCACCCATTTTTAACTCTGGGAAGCAATTCCAAACCCACTGCCTCTGGTTTTTAATAAGACTTCAAATTACATCCATATCTATCCAACTACAAAAGCCTGACAAAAACTATAGCAACAGTTTAATAACAAAAAAATCAAGAAACAAAACAAACAAACAAGTTAATCAGATTCTGCCTTGATAAAAAACAGTCTACGCAGACTAAAAACAACCTATAGCAAAGTCTGTACAAAAAACCAACTGGAATAATTCAAATGTCCGTAGTCAAAAGTGAGGTGATTATTCCATTTTTTTCAAATTCAATTCCATGATTTTTCCGTCTAAATCAGCAGTTTTTCCACTTCTTCTTTCATTTTTCGAATCTGTTCCTTTAGCTGGGAGCCTTCGTTCGCCGTAATGGAACAGGCAATCACGGGTCGAGTCACACCGCAGGCGCGCCCCAGTGCGGTCATACTTCGAACAAAGACGTATGGGACATTCTGAAAAAGACAAGACAAAACTGAAAAAACATGGAAATTAAAGCTACAGATGGAAACAATACTGAGCTGTACAAAGATTATCGACAGTAAAACTTCGAAGCGCCACTTCAATCAATAGTAGCCATCCAGCAAAAACAGAATAACGATATGCTACAGCCAAATAGAAAGCAGAAATACCACAGTTTTACATATTTTGCAAAAAACAGCCAAAGGTTTTGCAAACTAGGTCTTTGATATTCTCACAAAGAAAACAGCAATTGGCTGAGTAGCAGAAATATGCAGGACGCGAAATATTCCCCGGGGGCGCGTGAATGGACTACCTGAAACCGTCGAAAACTCGGATTCTGAGAGGGTGGGGGCCTACTAACCCCGGCACCTAAAAGCACATGTATGGCGATCCGTGCTTTCGCATACTTGTCGCTGGCCCACAACACGACCCCGAAAAACGACGAGTTAAAGGCAGAAGGTACACAGGTCTACAAATCAGCTTAATAGGCAGCATGATTGTGCAGTATGTACTAGCGAATTATGGTAATTTCCGTGCCTCCGACTGCCGGCTCAACTACCCAAAGAATGAAAGATAGTCGGTCACCACCAAGCAAACCGAAAAGAAACTCGGGCACCTGGCTAGACACGAACCGAGGCCTAACACCAGCTATGTAAAACCGAAGGATTTGTATGTAAGTAAGCAGAGGTTTGGAATACACGGCCCAACAGTGTTTGTTTAGACTTTAGACGGTTTAAAACCACCACCTATATACATCGAAAATGCGTCTTGCTTGGAAATCTTCTGTTCAAGATACAGTATTATGTACAGTACCGTATTATGCCAAACAGTGGCCCATGGGCGTTTTTTCGGAATCCGCAATTTCGGATTTAATTTTTGTAATCCAAAAAGCGCCCACCCCACCCCCCGAAAAAACGCACATTGGCTATTTTTTGGAAATAATCTTATAACTGCTGCTTAGCCAATTTTCGATAAATTCGATAAATTTTTGCTGACGACAGAGTGCTCGGGAAGCGTCAGTTGCTTACTTGTCTATCCACAGAACATACAATTGATTCTAAGCCGTGAAATACTTTAATCAGTTCTGCCAATTTTCGATAAAAACTAAATTTTAGAGAATATTTTCAACTCCCTCCCCAAAAACTAATCTTCCCCCTTCCTTATGGGGGCACCCCTACAAAAATCTCCCAAGAATAAGAATAAGTCCAGAAATAGGCACCGTACCTTGTCTTCACAGAGTAATGGCAAGTGAAGAAGAATTTCCAGGGGCTCGGTATCAGCCGCTAGAATAATCAATTCTGCCAAACCACGATTCAAAGTCTTCGTTGCTAAAATATATACAAATACACAATAGACAGGTACGTTCAATAATCATTTCTGTTCCTTTTCCTGTTATGTGGAATGGAAAAATAGCAAAACTTTCATTGACCAAAATTTTAAATTGAACGATGCACGAAACAAGCAAAGCAATCCTCATCAGTTACCAAAACAAAAGAAAGTTTAAAATACAAGAACATAAAGTGCTCCTTCGTCGCATGTAAAATATATATGAGTCTTCGTAGGCAGGTTGTACATAAGCAAAAACTAGCCTGTAAAATACATATGAGTTCCGTAGGGAGGTTGTAAATTAAGGAAAACAAGTTGCAACCGCTTAACATAGCCTGTCCTACAACGAGGCTCATATTGGCGTATGTCATAATACGAATAATTTGCAGGTATATATTTTACTTTTATATAAATACATACTGCATAAAGCTTTTCATTACAAATTATCCTTCATATATACAATGTTGGTCAGTCATTATAGTGTGCATATGCTCAATACGGTACGCCATGAGGCGCTCTGACTCACAGCCAAGTGGGAACGCATTCTGCGTGTGTATAATGGGAAAGTGTTTCGAGAATGCATTAGAAGTGTGCCATAGTGTTTCAGGAAACATCAGGTTGCATGTACAGTTCAGTTTGAGCAGTCGTAGTTCACTTCAGTCCATTTCTTCTGGGCCACGACGTCTATTCATTTTTCCGTTATGTGGATGAAGCTGAGGTTCTTTAATGAGGCTTTAATGTGGAATGCACTGTGACGCAAATATGAGCCTCGTTGTAGGACAGGCCATATGTTAAGCGGTTGCAACTTGTT
Source organism: Trissonchulus latispiculum (assembly GCA_030248195.1). Lineage (NCBI taxonomy): Eukaryota > Metazoa > Nematoda > Enoplea > Enoplida > Ironidae > Trissonchulus > Trissonchulus latispiculum. The sequence goes on along the minus strand of JASAND010029693.1, from coordinate 5,306 downwards.
TTCCTTAATTTACAACCTCCCTACGGAACTCATATGTATTTTATAGGCTAGTTTTTGCTTATGTACAACCTGCCTACGAAGGCTCATATGTATTTTACATGCGACGAAGGAGCACTTTTTGTTCTTGTTTTCTATTATTTTATATTGAGCATGAGCCATTATTTTATATTGAGCCACTTTGAGCATGCAGTTCTACGACAAAAGTTGCTCAGCTCGCTCAGGGCTTTCATTTGGTACCAAATTTGACCACTTTTGAAAAATTTTATTTTCGACCACTTGACCCCCCACCCAACTGACCCTCGAGATGGCGGAACCAGCACAGCAAGATGGGTGGATCAGACGGCAAAACGGATGCCAGGAATGAGCTGGGCGCACCAGAAAACCCCTATAGACAGTGTTTTGTTAGGCTATGTATTGTCCTATATGGTGTTCCCGGAAGTCGGTACCGACCGGACCCTGCAGACGGCAAAGTGGAACCAGCACAGCAAGATGGGTGTGTCAGACGGCAAAACGGACACTGGGAATGAGCTGGGCGCACCAGAAAACCCCTATAGACAAAGTTTGGAGAGGCAAAGTAAAACCTACTATGGCCCTCTGGAAAGCGGTTACCGACATGACCCCTCAGACGGTCAAGTGGAACCAGCCCAGCAACTTGGGTTACTCGGGCAGCAAAACTGATAGCGGGAATCGATTCTCCGTCCCAAAAAACCTTTGTATGCAAAATTTGAGCCACCCATGTAGCAAAATAAGCGAAAAAATTAAGTTCAAAGTTCGACCCAAAATTCACCAACTTTGGCCGGCCAGTACCGAAAAATTACGCAAGAAGACGGAAAATCATATAGCATTTGAACGATCCCGATATGTGTACTGTTTAACCATATAGTCAGTATTGCCCCATATATAGCCCAATCTGACTTATTAAGGCGCCTTTGAAGCATACTTTTTGGCCATTTTAGCGTTTTGGCCGACTTTGGCCCCAGCCAAAAATTTTTTCCGGCCCTGGGAGGCATAAAAACTAGCTTATTTTCTTATTTTTGATTTGTACTACAAGAATATATATGGGTTTCATAGGCAAAAATTTTTCTATCTGTAGTTATTCAAGCTACAAAACCCCCTTATGAGACATCAAAAGCGAGAAACCGAAAAAAAACATCTCTCGTAAGCTGGCATTTTTTTAGTGGGGGGGCCCCCCCCACTTTTCGGTTCCCCCCTCCACTTTTCGGAGCCCCCCCACTTTCATCCCCCCCCCACTTTTCGGCAAGCCCCCCCCACTTTTTTGGGGGTCGCCCAAAAGTGGCAAAAAATTAGGTTTTTGAGGTCAAATTTTCAAAAATTTTCACAATTTTTAGCTAATTTACGGACTTATAAGCTCATTTTAAGCTTAAAAACAGCGATTTTTTTGCGTTTTTACCTTAAAAATGCTAATTTTTCGCTAAAAATTTTGGTATTTTACACCTTTGGTTCGCCCCCCCCACTTTGCGGAAGCCCCCCCCCCCACTTCCCCCTCCCTAGGGGGGGGAGGCGAAGCCCCCCCACTTTCAAAACCCTAAAAAAATGCCAGGTAAGCGATTTTTGGCATAACTTTTTAACGGAAAGTGGTACGGGGATGAAACTTCAGGAACATACTAAACTCGACACGTACAATTTTTTGCGCACATAATCTGCGCAGGATCTGCGCAGGAATCTGCGCAGCTTCTGCGCAGCCTTGTTTTACACGGTCATTCGACCATTTTCACTCATATTATATACCGCGACTTCTATGATACGTACTATATTATTATGTTACAATAAGTAACGAGTTTAGACAATTTTACAAGACCCCTGGGGCTGTTTACTAGAGGACTGGGGCAAGGTCGCACAGAGGGTGGGGAGGTTCAAGGGGTCTGTCTGGACCCTCCCTTTTGGGATGACAAGATGGAAAATGTTTGCTATTTTTATGGCAAAAACAGCCATTTTAACAAATTTTCGCGCCCTCGGCGCGGTAATTTACTTTTTGCAAGAAATAAACGTCCAATTTTCAACTTCTTGAACTTGCCGTTACATTTTACCTTGGACCCCCCTTTCAAAATCCTGGGTGCGGGGCTACAGTGGGATGCCCCTCACACTTCTTCGTTCCCCCGACTAGTGCCCCCCACTGTTTTGAGACTTTGAGTTTCTATTCACCATGATGCGCAGAAATTGTCAAATTTTTAGGATTCTTGGTGAAAATTTGTTTGACCAGAATCCGGAAATTCAAAATTCAATTCAAAAAATTTCGTCGGACGTTTTCACTCCAAAAAATCGTCTGCTTTAGCATTACTTGATCTCTGAGCACTTTTCATTTTAGTTACTACTGTATATATAATATACATGTAGAAAATAGGCTAATTTTACTGTAGTTTACCATTTCTAGCCCATTATATTCCCCTCTCCGCCCACGACTTTTTGCCTAAGAACCCAAGGACCCGCCGCTGTATAAATGCCTACCTACCTTCATTAGCTCCTTTTCGGAGCTGTTTATAGTTGACTGCCTGCTGAATTAGATCCAACAGTTTCTGTGAAAGCGCAGCATCGGCCAGCGGATAGGCCTTGGGATTCACGGCTCCGTCGTCAACCTGAAAAAGAAATAGGAAAAATGGGAAAAGAAGCCACATAAATTTCAGATTACATATAGGCAGTTGCACGATATCAATATTTCAAGCTTCTGCCCCCCCCCCCCCAACTCCCACTTTTCTTTTTTCGGGTCTTTTTTCGGGTCTCAGGTGCTGCAGTGACAATGCAGTGACAATGCAGTGACAGTGCTTTCTTACAATTATATATACATTTCTACTTAGTACGTCATGTCTGACAGTCAGCAATGACATCCTTGTCTTAGAGCTTTCGGAGCCGTAGGAGTTTGTTAAAAAAGTTCAAACTATATAACTTTTTTCAGGAAGCTCCCGATATTGTGAACAGTGTGGGACGATTTTAGTGGGGCGTTCACTTTTTTGGCCAAGAGAAAGCAGAGAACATATATATCGTCTATAAACAAAGTCTACTAAGTTTCCTAACTCCGCAACATACTACTTTCTCTAATTGTTCAACCGATTAATAATAAAACCCTCTACCAGCTTACCATTATATATAGATAATCTTCTAACGTGAAGGAACAGCAGAATGTATATACGCTAATCAAGTCTGTAGCAGAAATATATGTATATACCAAGTTATGTACAAGTACAAACCTCCTGTTCTCGAAAATCAGACCAGAACAAGAATATAAAACAAATTTAATTTTTTTAGAATTTGCAAACTCCTAGAACTTCGCGAAGCAAGCGACATTTCCCTAAATTCATGCATATATCCACGAGAAGGAGATCCGTCGAAGCAGTAGCGTAGGCACGAAAAATTTTCAAGGCCGCGCCCCGCATCTACGTATACATATGATATATGCTTATATATTATTTCTGATTCATTTATTTTTGTTTGTCTTGTTTTGTCTAAGAGAAATGCGTGAAAAGGATTTTCTCCATTACCAAAAATCGGCAAAAACAATTTTAAATCCACTTTGGACTCAAGATTTGTAGCCTTCGCAAAGTTCGCTAAAGTTTAGCGAAGTTCGCCTAATTTCGCGAAATTAGCCAAGATTTCAGCGAATTTCGCGAAGATAAGGAATTTGGTAAATATATACGGAGAAAACCCCTGAAACTAGCTAGCTAAATGATGTGAAAAAAATTAAACAAAAAATTAACTTTGTTTTGAGCCATACTGCAGACAAATACGTATATATATAACACAGGGAACGCTGCCGCGACCCCCTGACATATATATACGTACATACATAATACGGAGCCCCCGCCCCAAAAGTTAGCCGACTTAAAAGAAAGATAATAAGCATATTTTTAATATTTTGAGGGTGTGTCTGGCAAATTTAGGTGAGTGTTGTCTGGGATTTGGGCATCTGAGGTGGGCTCAGCCTCCAAAATTTCGCGAGGGTGGGATCGGCACTTGTTCATTTGGGGGTGGGGTTCTCCTCATAGTTTCCCTGGAACTTTGGGTCTGGGGGGTAAATCTTGGCCGACCTCCGAAATGTGATGGGGGTACCCCCCACCCCCCCCCCAGAATTCGGACCTCAGAAATTTCGAAAAACGGCCAAAAAATGCTAAATTTTCTGTAATTTAGCCCTTTTTTCATCAAACTAAGGCTTGTTTTTAACGTTTTAGGCGTTTTTGCACCGTTTTAAAGCGATTTTAGGTCAAAATTTTAGAAACTTTTTTCAAAAAATTACCATTTTCGGCCAAATTTAGCTAACTTTTTGGGTCCAAAAATCGTTGGGGGGTTCGGGGGGGTAGCCAAAAGTTGGGGGAGGGTAAGTCAATAAATCTGGGGGGATACCCCCAACCCCCCCCCATAGGACACTATGGTCCTCCTGCCCCCCATCACTCCCCCAAGTGCATATGTGCAATTAAATTGCTTTGACAGCGTATTGTTCTATACAGTCAAGCGGGAAAAACACATTTTAATATGCGGCAAAAAACCCACCTCCAGTGTATGCTATATATTTTTTGGGACTTTGAAATTTTCGAAAATTTTGGTCCGTCCAAGTGCCGAAATTTGGCAAACTTTGGCTGGCCACCCTGAACTACTGGAGAGATCTAGACCAAAGCGGATTGTATGAATGTGTAGGGCATCTGTTGGGCTTCATGATGATATATATATGCCACACTGCTCTAACCCCTCCGGTGCGACCTGGGGGTGACCTCGAGTTGGCGGGAAATAACCCATCGGCGGGAAAAACCAACTTTTCAAAATTGAATATTTTTCTAACCGTTAGCAGAAAAGGTCAAACTAATACATACATTTGTTTAAGATTTAGTTTTAAGAGTTTAGAGCCTATAGATTAAACTGGTATATATAGTCAAGCGGGAAAAAACCCACTCGCCAATGCGGGAAAAAACCCACCCCCAGTGTGGGCTTACCGGTATGAGCTATCTAGGATTTTAATAGCCTATCTTGAAGAGCATCCAAAATAACCCAGGAGGGTGTATTATTGTCGATCCCACTGCTTCCCAGCAAATTTTTTGCGACTTTGAAATTTTCGAAAATTTTGGTCCGTCCAAGTGCCGAAATTTGGCAAACTTTGCCTGGCCACCCTGAACTACTGGGAAGACTTAGACCAAAGCGGATTGTATGTATGTGTAGGGCATCTGTTGCGCTTCATGATGATATATATATATGCCACACTGTTCTAACCCCTCTGGTGCGAATTGGGGGTGACCTGTAGTTGGCGGGAAAAAACCCGCATGCGGGAAAAAACCCACTTTTCAAAATTGAAAATTTTTCTAAAT
>JASAND010029692.1:0-90989 GCA_030248195.1 Trissonchulus latispiculum | reverse complement strand
ACGCTTGTGTTATCTAAGCTATTCTCTCCCCAATTACTGTATATTATCCCCATTTAATTTCTCCCCTTGTAGCTCTCCCCTGGAGCTACTGGTGCGTTGGCTGATCCTTATCAGTACTGTAAGTTGATTGTTTGTTTATGTGAGTGAGGGCTCAGCCCATTTATAGTATCCTTTATATTATTTTATAATAATAACTTGTTGTTCTTTTCATTAAACTGCATTTTGTTCGGTTAGTAATTCTTCTGAGCTCCTGCTAGGCAGGTAGTCCTATTTTGAGTGAGAGGACGAGTCATCGCGCCCTTAGGGTAGGAAATATCTACTGCGTATTTTGTCTGACGAGGCTGTCCCGCTAGTCCCGACCGTCTCCTGAAGTCGGTCAGTTATCCATCTGTGCCACGGTGTCCGCGTCCGCTACGTCAGGGCGTTATAACGGTGTAAGTATAAGCGAAACTTACTAGCCCCGCTACAATTAGACTTTAAATTTAAAACAGTTAAGTCCGATTACAGATATCTCTAAATCTGTCTTTACCAATATGATGAAAAGTCAAATAACTAGGATCGCCGACAGCAACAAAACCTGTTTCAAGAAGTGTACTAGCGACCTTCGTACTTAGCTTGTAAGAAGGAGGATGCTCAAATAAATTAATTAAATCTTGTATTTCAAACATAGAAATAATAACAAAATGATTAATAAACGGTCTAACATGAATTCACATGACTACTTTGATATTAGCAAAAAATCAATACCTAACTGTAACCATCCTAATTCCTGCAGTCTAATTTGGGCTTCGTCTACGTCTAATACCAGGGTTAACACCCTACAGTCTACATGGCTTCGGCTCGTCTAATACAAGGGTCTACTTTTTTCTTTTTGGGTGTTTGCATGCATAACACGTGCAAATGGGACCAATAATCCCATCCATTAACCCACTTTCCAGCACTAGTGTTTCTGCTTGTTTGCATGAATGCATGAATGAAATGCATGGTGCTGGAATCGTTTTAGTAGATCTCAATTATTTTTTAAATGTTTCATTTTATTCAACTTAAAATGCTTCACTTTACTGCACACTTTTACTGCTTATTTCAGTTTTTGTGGTATATTTGCCTGTGCAGGGTTCGGTGTTCTGTCACTTTTGTCCATTGGTTCTCACGTTTAGTTGTTAATAAATGCACGATATTATTCCACTTACTTACTGTAAATGTCCTAGTTTATGTTATGTCAGCGGGTGCAACGTTCCTTGCCCTCTATATCACAGGGCAGAAACGCAAAATCTTTTGCGCTTTCCCCCCAGCCCTAACATTTGATTTTTTTACCAATAACTTTGAAATTTAGTGTAGGTTCATACTTGAGGCTGATAAATTCAAAAATCAAAAATTTACTAACTGCTACTACTACTACTACTAACTACCAATTTACCTTCCCAAACTAAAATTTTAATTTTTTTAATTCACACCAAATTTCAAAGTAATTGGTCAAAAAAATCAAAAGTTATGGCTGGAGAGGAAGCGCAAAAGATCCGAAACGCATTTCAATTGATTTTTAATCCGGGGGTTCTAAAAACCGAAAGCTGCAACTATTACAGTATGTCGGTACGCCCCTGGCGATGCCCGCCGAATACTAGTATCAGTCTGGCAGAGTGCTCAGCGAGTGAATTCACTTAACTTGTTTGACTGTGCCTGTCTGTAGCACATCGTAATGGATGTGTTCATATTTGTTACCTAAACAAATCTGAGTTTTCTCGAGCAGTATCCAAAAACAACATATGCAGGCAATACCTAAACTAGTACTCCTCAGCAGCATGTATGTCTATACTCTCATTTCTTAAGTATACACTATCGAAAGTAAATTTATCATTATTCTACTTGCAGACACCCATTTCTATCTGTCCTTTCTTCCTTTACATTGCAATTGTTATCATGGATATAGAACATATTACTTAGAAACTACAGCTACAGGAGGCTAAAATCAACTAAACTAATGCCATCATTTAAATTCCTAGCAACCAAAGAAACTAATACTTTAGTTCAATTTAAATTTATTTCTTTAAAAATTAAAATGGTCGGATTAAATGGATTAAAAATCTAAAACTCTTAAGGACTTAAGGACTCTTAAGGACTAAAAAATGCGGGTGTTTCTTCAATGTAGGATTAAACGGATTAAACGAATTAAAATTAACTCTTTTTAATCCGACCATTTTTAATCCTCGGATTAAACTAATTAATTTTATTCCGTTTAATCCGCTTAACAACGATTAAAAATTTTAATCTGCCAAATTTCAATCCGTTTAATCCACGTTACTGCACGAGGATTAAAAACTAGTTGACAATGAAGGAAACGGATTGAACGGATTAAAATTCATTTTTATAGGAATAGCGATCAAGCAGGTCGGATTAAAACTAACTCTTCCATTTTTAATCGGAAGTGTGAATGAAGAAACCGGATTTGATTTAATCCGTTTAACTCTTTTAACTCGCTGTTTTAAATTTTAATCAGTTTAATCCGAGGTGCTGTTTCTTTAATTCGGATTAATTTTAATCGAATCCGTTTAATCTTTAAAGAAATAGGGCCATAGTTTACCACTTTTAGTTCCAACCCTCCCTCTGAAGTCTGAACACAAATAATTTATTCATCTGTCTAGACAGAATGCGATACGGTAAGAATTTACTAACTTCCAACTTACGAATGCGCAGCATGAGCAGCAGTTCCATACCAGAACTATCCCAGCTAATTTGCCGTTGAATTTCCTCTGATTTAAATACCGTTAGAGCCTTTCTGTACACTTAGCTTTTTTTTAGTTTTTAGCATTAGTTTTTTTACAATGCAAGTTTTAATTCTTAATTATTTGTTTAAATAGAATCTGTCAGTTAGGCTTAGTGATTCTTCAATTATTACATTCATGTTCTCCGCTTCAGCCGAAAGTGCCTTGCGGTCCACACACATATGCCATGTTGGTAACAGCATGGCACTTGTAGTTGTCTTTCCACATCTGGTTTCTGATATAAAAGTTTCCGCCTGTTACCCTTCTATCATCTGCTGGGCCAATGGTAAGTTTTACTTCTTCAAAATATTCATTTGGATTAAGCCCTTCATCTTTCTCATACGTTCCAATAGTTAAAACTTTGCCAAGATCAGCTGAAAATTTATGCCATGTAGCATTGGAACCAAACTCAATGCTATGCGTCGGAACGACAAATGTGTCACCAAATGTCTCCAAGTCTGAATAAAGACCAAATGCCTGGGCAAGGTTCTTGGGCCCTACCTACACAAATTTATTTTTAAGGTACCTGCGGTTCGTTGCCCGCTGATACCTGCTGTAAGTTATCATTACTATTAAATACCTGACAATATTTTCAGCTTTACATTGCAAATGAATTGTCCTTGTTGGAACCATGTCTGTTTGATTAACTTAGACTGCTTGATAAGTGATGAGCTCACCTGTTTTCTGCAATCAATTTATTTGATTCATGGAACGAACTTTATCAGTGACTGGCTGTTAAACGACATTAAACTTGTTGACTAAATCTCAAACCCCAGGACCTTTATATGTGCGCCTTATTTAATGAATATAATGAAAATACGACCATTTCAGTGAAACATTTCTGAAAGCCTATGCTTAGTGTTTTAGTTGTACTAGTCTATTATAATTTTATGACGGTGCTGCCCAAAATACCGTGCGCAGGCATATAATTCCACAGTCTAAAATACAAAACAGAATGATTAAATAAAACGATAAAATGATATAGATCTATTTGCATAAGCCACAAAAATGATAATACATGTATTTGCAGTAAAACTGTCAATTTTTAGAGACAATTTCAAAGTTTCAATTCTTTAGGGTAAACCGAATGCTTTTGGAATTTCAGTGCTAAAACCTTTTTCTGGCCATTTCTTCTTTATTCTGTTCTAATATTTTCTTACTCCTTGCCCCTGGCGGCGGGCTAGGCTAGTCAAGTATTGACTTGTTTCTGCTTTATTGGAAGAAGACGGGAAATGTTATTGGAGGAGAAGGACATGATGTTGAAATCGATGAAAGTACTTTTGGTAAGCGTAAAGTATAACAGTGGCCTCCTTTGACCCACAAAATAGGTTATGATTGGAACTTGGTTATAGCGCCAGAAAAATAGCGTTTATGTTCCGGAAGAGCGTGACAAGGACACGTATTTAGCTGTTATTAGGAAACACGGTCTGGCTCAAACCTCTATGGTAATTGACTGTTGAAATTGGTATCAGCTAGATAACTTGAATCAACAGGAAATGCATAACGGTCACAAAACCGTTAACCATAGTCACGCGTTTGTTAATCCGGTTGATCCCACAGCTCATACTCAAGGAATTCAGTTTAAGTCTAAGATAAGGAGGGACCACTGTCAAAGGGTTGGTCGCATGAGTCACCTAAATTTTGAAGATTATCTAGTAGAATATATGTGGCGTTCTATGTTTGATAATTCTATTGCTTTGCTAATTGATATTGTTTCTGCTGCTCATTACTTTAATTCATGAATGTATGGATTTATTGCTTGCATTCAGTATTGTTTATTGCTTTGATCTGTTGTAACGATGCTTTGGAATTCAATTGTTTCTAAACTTCTTATGTGAACAGCATGGGACATGGGTTCACCATGAAAAAATAATTGGGTACGGATTTTTTGCTTGCTTCACATGTTACCCTTATCAAGTGTGTTATTTAGTTGTTTCTCTGTCCGCTTTTCCGCAAGTAACAAGCTGTTAGCTGTTTGCAATTTGAGTATTTAGCGAAAACGAGGACACTGTTGCAGACTGAGACAATTTTCTTCAGATAATCTTTTATTATTGAGTTTCGATGGGGTGTATGTTTGAAAACTGATCAAAAGAATTAATTTGGTGCCAGTTTTGGTAAACTACATTTGATTTATGTCATTGTGTAACGAATTTAAATAGCAGCAAGCCCCATTATTACGGGTAAATTACAAAAACGTTGAACAGCCATTAACCTAATGTTGGTCCATTTGTAGACCAAGGTACAACAAAGAAAATATTCCCTTCATTAAGAGCGCTTGATTGGTGTAATATTTGCCTTGTTTTGAGAAATTTGAAAATGGTCATGTTTTACCATGTGTGTTCCAAACAGACTGACCCGGATATGACCAGTCTACTTTGAAGATAACCTCGGTATGTATTAAACATAGGAGAATAAAAAGTCAATTTTCATCGTCGAATTGGGTACCAATCGACAGTTATTGGAACGAGGAACACGGGGATGAAACTTCGCACAGATACCAATCTGGACAGGTACAATTTTTGCTCAGTAATTTGCACAGTGCTTGCTCAGCCTTGTAAACACTGTCATTTGACATTAAGTACTCGTGCTATAAAGGCCTCGTTTGACAGTTTAAGATTATACCATTAGCAAAAGATAGCCCTTACCCTATGCCTAATCCTATTCTATTCTTGACTGTCCATACGAACTCCCACTCTACTTGTGGATTTGAGCCTTCCTGTATGCGAACACCCAACTCGCAGCCAGTTGGTATTTCATCAATATAGTAGTCGCAGCAGCTGTATTTGTAATTGGGATCTGGCTGAGTCACGTTAATGAAGACAGCACGAAGCCAAATAAAATGTGGTTCTGTTAAATAAGTGCAAGCATCAAAATAGTAACCATTTATATGAGCATGGAATCGTAAAATTACATAAAACAATATATCTTTAAGGATCGCATCACCAACTGGATTCTGATCTAAAATCTGTTTCTAATTCTAACATTTCCCCCCATAGTGCGACACCTCACTGGCTCTCCCGATAAGGGGAACACTAGCCTAATTTTTGTTCTGAGTCCTCGGACTGGTGTTAATAATTGAAAATGTAATTACCCGGTACGTAGGCAAGGCTACTGCCGGAGCAAAAGCTACCGCAATGCTTTAGTTGCATCATGGGCGCCGTTGGCTCCATCCTGAGTGGTTTTCCCCTAGGTCGGTTAACTCCTTGAAAATCTATCTATTGAAACGAATTTGCTCTGTCTAAGTGAGCTAGCTAACTGACGATGAAGACTACAGAAAATAGCAAAACGGTAAATTTTATCAAACCCTGATTAGGTTAGTTACTTAGCGATTCGTGAATTCATGATAATAATACGGAATATAGGTTTTAGTTCGTCATCGATACGCTGTTTCAAATTGGACGATATTAAGTAAATTTGATTTGTGAATTACATTAATACATTTATTACATACATTGAAAGTTCACAAGAGTAAGGGGCAAGTAAAATTTTAGAGGATCTTCTAGCGAATGGGATGATTTTCATTAAAAATAATTGTCTTTACCAAAAGGACGTCCCAAAGGAGGACCGCACGGCAAAGTAAAGTTGGTAGATACTGTGTAGTAAAATTTGTCCGATTCAACAGCTTCCATCCCTACCAATAGTATGATAACAATTTTTCCAGGATGAAAGCTCCACTTGCTATAGAGATCCATTGTAACAATGTGACACAATAGTTGTAGATGTAAATTTATCTAGAAATTACAGCCACATTTTCAGTCTGTTAAGTTGAATATATTGTTAATGTTAAACGAATCGAAAAGAACAACCACTTTTCCAAAAGATTAGAGAAACCGTTTTACACATCATAAGTTAGATATGTAGTTTAGCTATTCAACAAGTAGTCTAGCTATTCAACAACACCGCTCCTGTTTAAGCTCAATACAAGTAGGCCCCAAAAAGGGGCAGTATTCGTGCGTAGACCTGTTGTTATTATACTGCGAAAATTCCCGGCGAAATAATCTTTGTTGACTACTTCCATTCAAAGTTTAGAAGCTCCAAGTTGATGTTCCAACTTCACTTGAATTCTGTTATTTGTTTCAGTTTCCAACAACTAGTACCCCAAAACGGCACCAAAGTGTTGTGATTACTTGACTTTCAACATCATTGAATACACAACATAGCACTATCTATTAAAATACATCACTTGGTTTTACCAAAACGTATTTCCTCAAAATAAATGGGACGCCAAATATTTCCCGCACTTAATTTCTGTCACTTATTCCTGTATTCATTGTTTTCCTTCTGTTCCTTATATATAAGCAACAGTGAGAGCAGGTCTATGCCTGAATTACATTGTATTGTACGATCTTACCGAACTTTTGATGTCCAGTGCAAGCAATAAAGATTATATACCTACCTAACGCACATGTGTGTAGCTCCAAAGCTACACTGGTGCTCAAAAATTTGCAATTGTTTTGACTGCTGACAGCCGAAGACTGCGTGAAGGCAGTCAGTTCTCTTGCTTAAGGTAGTGGTGGTATCCTTTTGTGCAGTGCTTTTGTGGTGATTTTTTGAAACTCTATAACTTTCGCAATTCTGGGAGTTGGAAAGAGCTTTATACATCGTTTTAAAGCTTATTATCTCAACATTCACATGAGCTTGCGAAACTGGCAAAATTAGCTACATAGCAGAAATGTTCTGACATGCTGACATCTAGCAGGATGAATATGGACCAAACATTTTTGAACATAGATTTCTCAGAACTGAAGTATCGGCCAACAGTTCTTTTTGTGCCACTATATGAAGGACATATGGGCCAAGGGACATTTATTTGGATTTGGCTCAGCACGTCTTAACGATCGAGAAAATCGGCCAGACGCACAACAAAACTAAATTTCGCAACTTCGCATTGAGTTTTCTTGCGACTCGATACGTTTTAGCCCAAACCAAGAAAAACGTCCCTCCGCAGAAGTACGAATTTCGATTCTACCAAAAATCTCCGGAATCCGTCAACTAGTTACTCAGAAATCGATGTTCGAAACAAAATAATCGCCGTTTTGCTAAAATGGTTTTTCGGCCAAATCTATAGCTTAAAGAAATAAAGTCCGGCTAATAGGCATTCATTAAAGTGGACATTTGGACGCTGTATCAATTGAGTATAAATAAGCCAACTTTGTCGTTGTGTCTACTTTCACAACCAGTCTAATTTCACAACTAAAAGTCTCACTTCACAACTAGAAGTCTCATTTCACAACTAGAAGTCTCATTTCACAACTTTAAGGCTCACTTCACAACTAGAAGAAGGCTCATTTCCCAACTAACAGTATATATCACTTCACAGCTGGATGTCTCACTTCACAACTAGAGTGCTGCAATTATCTAAGTCTTTTGTAAGAAGATGTGTTGCTTTGATATTTGGAAATAAGAAAAATTGAAAAATTTGCCGAAACCGAATCTGTCGGAAACATCTTCAGGAGGTGATTCCTTTTGGGCACATATTGTTGGTTGACGGTTCAAACCAAGATGAAATTTGATGAAACTTTCCAAAATAAGTTCATTTGGTGTTCTAACGCCCTCCGGGCAGTCCCGCTTCAAAATCTCGAGATTTCCGTTCAGGACGGTTTTCGCCAATTTCTGACAGTTGAACAGCAACTGCATAGCTATGACTATACTAATTTGAAAGATCTCGTTGAGTTATACATTTCTGGTTTTGGAAGCAAGTTTCTAGCTCTTCTCTTGTGTGAGATGTAGCCGATTTTCTTATTTTGGCACTGAAAACTTGTCGTTTTTGCCGAAATCAAAGAATCCACGATTTCTTGAGCTACGCAAGCCATAAAATCAAACGAATGGTGTCGATTTGAAGGTCTCGTCGAGGCCGATTATCCGAGGCAAGATAATCTTCCAACTCCTATCCCGTGAGCTGCTATCATAAAAAATGTAATTTTTGCAAAAACATGACCAAATTTTTTCCAGCGATTGTGGAGTATTTACTATGCAAGCTAGAGGGTCGCCACTTACTAAACATGTTCTACACAAAAATACCCAGGGACCCTTTTTAGTTGCTCCGATTGCTGCTTTCTAGCTGAAGTGGCTGTTTGCTAAAGTTGGGAAAAGTAGGCAAAATCCAGGTTGCGCAAACATTTTAGCAAATTTCTTCATAACGAAGAGTGATTTCATGATAATTAAAAAAGGGTCCCCAGCTATTTGATAGTGGAATCGAATGATGTATCCGATGCCTCACGAAAAATTTACTTTAGTCTGCAAAAATTCTGGAAAATTGAAATACTTTGAAAATCCAGGAAAATAGTTTCCAAAGACTGAAGTTTGTTTCATTGCATTCATTAGAAAGAGCAAATGTTAAGCTCCATTTTGATATAAAAGTGGCTTCTTAACTCCAAATAATGAATGAGTAATAATAGTTCAAAGTTGATGTCTCCAAAAGGAATCACCACCTTAAAATGCCAAGATTTAGTAAAAAATTTTGAGCATGGACTAGCGATAATGACATTGTAACGCATACATTCAAAATTTCATAGAAATTGTGCTTACTGATAGCCTTTAATTTCTTAAGTACCTAATCAATTGAATAAAGTGCATTATAGATAATTGCTGTGTACCTGCAATCTAAATTTTAAATTCTACAGGGTTCAAGCTTTGAATTTATATACAGTGCTGTTCTGTAGACTAAACAGCTTTAATAGCATTGTTTATGTCCTACTTGTCGGGTTTTTGAATTAGCCAAATTTTACAATAATACACGATATAACAGACGTAATCGCAAAGAGCTAGCTGTGAAGGTAGACTTTCAGGTAACCATTTGGTGCGTATCGCGCTAGCCTGTCATCAAACAAAAAGCGGCACTGTTTCTTTGAAGTTATACACTCAAATACGCAGGCTTGACAGGTTAACAGAATTGACAGGCTAAGGCCTGCTTGACAGTCTAAGAACTCAATCGCGCTAGCCTGTCATCAAGCAAAAAGCGGCACTGTTTCTTTGAAGTTATACACTCAAATACGCAGGCTTGACAGGTTAACACAAATGACAGGCTAAGGCCTGCTTGACAGACTAAGAACTGTGCACGCCCCCCCCTTTCATGCTGATTTGCTTAGTTCGCACCTTAGCCTAGTCATCAATGACAGTCTAGGACAGTCTAATTTACACGTTGAACATATAACGGGGTGCTCTCATTGAAGCGACATAGCGAAAGCGCGACATGGCGAAGGCGCGACAAACGGATATTAGCGCGACATAGCAAAGTCGCGACATGGCTATTGCGCGACATCTCAGTTGCGCGCATTAGCGAAGGCGCGACAACCACTTTATAAGCTAATTATTTGTGAATTTCATGGTTCTATACTTTTCTGGCTTAGTTTAGGCTAAATTGATGGTTATTTACCTATTAATGGTTCAACTCAGCCGGTATACATTCGCAATATTTAAAAATTTGCAACAATAATCTGCGGTAGGGCTTGTACCTTGTCCGGGTTGGGGGGGTTGGGCCCCCCCCCCCCCCCCCCCCGCCCGCGTTAACCTATGATTGATATGTATATAATTGATAGACTATATATATCAGTACATCTTAGTACAAATTAGAATAAAAGTATTAAATTCTCACGCTGTTCTGAAATATGCTGTGCTCTAAAGGATATATGAGGATTAACGTGTTAGTTTCGTCTAGATGTATATATTTAAGTGTGTATGTACACCACAGATATACATACATGTACAAAATGTGTGTTGGTATATATGTGTATGCGTGTATATATTTTTGTGGAAGGAATTTAGCGGAAGAAATAGTGTGCAATAGAATCTAGGCTTAGTTCGCTTATATTAGGACATTTATATAAGTGTATTTAAGTGTTTGTACGGTTGCTTTAGAATTTGGACCACTTAGTTATATAGTAGGTCCACACACGCTTTTACTTTCACAGTACACGCATAATGGGCATTTTTTAAGACACATAGATAATATAATAATTATTTAATTAACTGTACGTGTGTGTACTGCTTAAATGTAAATGTATAACGTTATTCAGAGTAGGTTGCACAATGTTGAGTCGGTGTCGCGGGGAAATTTTTGCTTCCCCCTCTCGTGAAATCTTACACGCCCCACCCGAAAATTCACTAGTGATATTTTTGGCCAGAAAAATGTTTATAGTGAAATTTTCCCACCGGAAAATAGTCAGTGTTTGGAATAGTCAACTTTTTCCATTTTAAGTAGCCTTTTCTTTCCGGGGAGGATCCTGTCACTTGAAGTTTCTATTCCATATCAATTAAGAACAGAAAGTTTTCATTTAATTTACATAGTTCAAACTTTTCAATTTCAATTTTAAATTTTTAAAGATAACGATGTTCTATATAGTTCTATTCTGTATAGGTTTGAGAGAATAAATTCGAGACTAAATTGAAGTTTTCCTATGAATTTTTAAAGAAGTTACAGCAATCTTTCTAATTTAGCATAAGAACTTATTTCTTATTGTATTTCCCCAAAAAATATTAATTTTCGACAACATTTTTTCAGTTACTCAGTTTTTCCATATTTCCTAAAATAAATTCTATTCTTTCGCAATTCTTCTTCGATTTATAAAATATCAAACTTATAAACATACGTAGATTTAGAGCTGAATCTTAAACTGAAACTTCTTTCTATTCGTTCTATCAATATGTTCTTGATGATAGGCAATAGAAACTTCGAATGAAATGATTTTCCTCGGTAAACTTCCATTCGTTTTGCTAATATACTTTTGCTTTTGTTAAGAGAGATGGCCGAGTTAGTTCCGTCTAACTATGGTGGAAATCTACTTTGCTTAAATGGTTTTCTCCACCGTAAGGATAAACAGCGGGGGGACCGGATATATTGGAGGTGTGTACAGCGAGGGTGCCCTGGGCGGGCAGCTTCTCATGGTCCCAACGACGGCGTTATAACGTTTGCGCATACCCATGACCCTGATAATGCTAATATAGGGGCGCGGGTAGCCATATCCGAGATGAAGCGAAGGGCTGCCTCTGAACTTACCAGTTACGGCACCATTTACAGGCAGGTTGTCACGAACATTCCGGAAAGCCATGCAATGAGGCTGCCTACCTCAGCCACCGTAGCTCATTCCCTGAGTAGGGCTAGACGTAAGTTGCTTCCTAACCTTCCTGCAAATGCTGAGGATCTTGTCTTTAATGGAGAGTGGTCACTGACAAAGCGAGATGAGAATTTTGTTCTTGTGGACGAAAATCATCCAAACGCAGGTCGACTCATTGTGCTGGCTTCCGTTCAGAATTTTGAGCGATTATGTGGTCCGGGTGAAACGGTTTACATTGACGGGACATTCAAAGTAGTACCGGCTATATTCTACCATCTTTTTACATTCCATATAAAGGTTGGAGGGAAAGAATTGCCGATGGCTTACTGTCTGTTGCCAAACAAAAACGCCAATACGTACAGGGTCTTGTTCCGTGCGCTTAGAAATCGCGCTGTGGAACTAGGTTTTGTATTTCATCCGCAGAGATTTGTTTTGGACTTTGAATCGGGATTAATTTCTGCAATTCGAACGGAGTTTCCAGCTGTGCCTTTCTTTGGATGTTTCTTTCACTTTAGCCAAGCCGTTCTTCGCTGGTTGCGGCAGAATGGATTTCAGATTCCATACCGCCAAGACGATAACTTTAAAGTCCAAGTTAGAAGTACAATTGCTTTAGCATTTCTTCCTTTGCCTGATGTTGTTCCGGCGTTCCAGGAGGTTAGGGAGGCTGCTGTCGCTGAATATCCACAGTTGGCACCCTTTTTCCAGTATTTCAATCAGCAGTGGATTGGCCATGGTACCGTCCCTCTGAGCATGTGGAACGTTCATAATCGCGTCCCTAGAACCAATAATGATCTCGAAGGGTGGCATCTAAAGCTGAACATGGCAGTTGGGAAACTGCACCCAAATGTATACGAGCTGATTCGGGTTTTGAAGGAATTTGAGGAAGAAACCCTGGTGGCGTATGGGCAATTAAACCAAGGCTTAAACTTAGTTCGGCGAAATCGGAAATACCAGGCAATTGACGGTCGGATCAACAGACTGTGGGCACTATATCAGCAGGAACATCACGACCGGGTGCGCTTCCTTCGTGGAATAGCCCACTGCTTCTCAGAGATGCCAATGATGGTGATGGGTGTGGCTGCAGGACCTCCTGGAGCTGCTGCTGGAGGTCAGATGGTTCCCGGTGCGGTCGACGGAGGTCAGATGGTTCCCGGTGCGGTCGGCGGAGGTCAGATGGTTCCCGGTGCGGTCGACGGAGGTCAGATGGCTGTGGGACCTCCTGGAGTGCCTCCTGGCGGAAATGAAGAAGGTCAGGCAGTCATCGCAGAAATGCAGGCTATAGATGGTGATCCGCAGGCAGCGCAACTCCCTCAGCCAGGTTTAGAAATTCAGTATGTAGGTAACTTTAATCCGGGACAATATTTGGAGGCTCTAAATCCGGACCAGCCATTTGGAGGACTGCAGGATTTGCAATACAGGGAAGACTAAAATTGTATCTCAGAATTGTATTGAAGCTTAATCAAGAATTAAACAGATTGGTTGAAAGTTCAATGTTTTTCTGACAAACCAAATTTGTGAACAATTTATAATCTGTTTAATTTTTGATAGTTTGTGCAAAACTTGTTGCTTTTAATCGCTCAATCTGGATCTCAAACATGAGCTCTCATATTCATTTGCTGTTACGTTTTATTGTTAGAATTTTTGAACGAACCATGTTGTTCTTGTTTATTTGTGTGAAAGTATACATCTGAGTTGGACCATTAATAGTTAATAGTTATTAATAGTTAATAGTTAATTAAGTTCAGTTAATTGAGTTCAGATTAGAATCAGATTCAGATAATTAATTTTAGCATGCAGATTATTGTTGCAAATTTTTAAATATTGCGAATGTATACCGGCTGAGTTGAACCATTAATAGGTAAATAACCATCAATTTAGCCTAAACTAAGCCAGAAAAGTATAGAACCATGAAATTCACAAATAATTAGCTTATAAAGTGGTTGTCGCGCCTTCGCTAATGCGCGCAACTGAGATGTCGCGCAATAGCCATGTCGCTACTTTGCTATGTCGCGCTAATATCCGTTTGTCGCGCCTTCGCCATGTCGCGCTTTCGCTGTGTCGCGCTAATGTCATACAACCCATATAACTTGCTAACTTGTCAAGATCCTCTTACATATATATATATATATATATATATATATATATATATATATATATATATATATATATATATATGTGTGTGTGTGTGTGTGTGTGTGTGTGTGTATATGTATATATATACACTAATACACATATGCATAAATACATGTACTATCACTATGTACGCACCAACAGGCAATTTCAGTTGTGAAAGTAGACACCTCAGTTGTGAAAGTAGATTTTTAGTTGTGAAAGTAGACGTTTAGTTGTGAAAGCAGACAGGATTGGTTGTGAAAGTCAGCACAATCAACTTTGTCCTTAACACGTGGCAGTAATTTTGAAAAAACTGATTTCCTCGAAAATGGCCATTTTTTGACCCTCAAAATGGTTTTTTGCTATGCTGACTTAACCATTGGAGATAGCTCAAAAGTTGTAAATGCAAAAATGTTCATTTTATGTCCTCTTTGCAGCCATAACAACCAATCCCGTGTCTGTCCTACCTACTGGGAGCCTAAGGCCAAAAGCCAAAACTTTCTTATGTTTTGCCTAAAAATACGGGACTGGTCCCAGAATGTCAAAGAGCACGGAAATAGGTTATTTGGTAAGTTTTAGCCATTTACGTAAAGGATTAAAGCCGTATGAGTCAAAAATACCCGAAAGGAAACCAGCACCTTAAATACTTGCTAGCCTAATTGTGCAGAATTAAAACACAAAAAATCAGCCCTAAGCTAGTCCTGTGCTGAAGATAGACCATTCATGTGGAGAAATGATTCACTATCTGCTAAAGATATCCATTATCCTTTTAAACATTCCTGCTCCAGCACGAATAACCAGCAGTGGCAGAATTTAAGATGAACAGCAAGATTGGCTTGTGTAGCAATTTAGACGCATAGGTTGTAGAACGGGCCAGCGTGCCCTCAGCAATTTAACGCACGGATACTTGTGAAACTCCAAGTGCAGGGAACGAGTGCGCGAAGCATGTAATCCGAATATCGTGTACATCCGAATCCACGCTTTAAGTTTGCACACTGCCCTCCCAATCAGGCAGACGTACACTCGCACGCACTGCGCGTCAAATTCAAGTTGACACGTGGTGCATACGTGATGGCGGCAAGCTAATTGACGCCTGAGATGTATCTAGAATTTACGTTTTGAGAAAAGACCGAAACTAGTTTCTGTCCGAGTCTCAGGTCCTCGGTCAAACTAGTTTCAGTCTCAGTTTCAGGTTTCTTCCTAAAAGTCTCAGTTCATGTTTCAGCTTCAGTGACTGAAACTGAAACCTGTACAGTCTGAAATTTAGTTTCAGTTTCAGTTTCTCTGTGTCTGAAATATCACTAGTATCTACAGCAAGTCGAACCTTAAGCAACCAGTGAATAAAGTCAATTTACTTGTATTGTACATTGTACACTATGAAACCACAATAGTAGTCGTATAGTAGGGCCACTTCATGCCTTACTCGCCGGAGTAAATGACCTTTGACCTGTGTTTAACTACAATTCTAGCTATTTATTCAATCCTATAATATACGTTAATCCTAACCATTTGGTATTGCTTTGGATTTTTAAGCATTTCTTTCCGATCCTGTGTGTTCTTTCCCCGGGGCTTGGGACCCGGCGTCGGCCCATTAGTGGTTTTTTGTTTTTTTACTTTTTCTACGTAAGAGTTTATATACAGCCCTTTTTGCATACACTATAGACGTACAGGTAGTCCTCGAACGAAAATTTATTTTTTGTGTGTATTTCTAGTTTTTATTTTATTTTGGGATTTTAATTTTATTGTTTTTCTTTTAAAGCGTTTATATACAACACACTAATAAACTCTGTTCAAAACCACTTTTCATATTTCGACATTAATATAGCTTTACTGCTTGGTCCGAATTTAGAGATGTTTTTTTAATATCTGAATCGAGTCTCGTATGCCTCCCTGTAGTTTTCTTTGATAAGGTGGGTAGTGGGTATAAGTTCCTCGTTTTCGGAGTAAATTTAGGATTGTGGGCTTCAGTGATGTGCTTTAACATTGCTTTATCACTGTTAAAATCTTTACCACAGCTACAATGATGACGTTGTCCAAAGCTACCTGAAATTATTTGTTCCAGATCCATTCTAACTCCAACTATATATGAAATCGCAGTAATGGAGTACTCTTAGAACCGACCGCTCGCGACGACTGACTGAGTCCAACTGACGGGGTACCTGATTTTTGCGTCCTTAAATAGGTTTTCAGATGCCCTGAGGGGTAATTGTCAATCCCCTGGGGGTAGAGATCAAAGGCGCCGACAGAGGGGGGTAATCCATCAAAAGTGACAGGTCATCAATCAAGTTTGACAGGTGTAAGAGGGGGTCTATGTTAACTTATGACTGGTGTAGCTGAGGGGGCCGATTTTACCGGCTTACCGAAAGGGCTTTTGAACCTTCTTTTTCAATTTTTTAGGTTTTCGTCCCTACACAACTATGTACAATACATACGCACAATATATGTGGGAACTGAGAAATTCAGAACATGTTTTTGTATTCATTACCTACCTATGAACACCCGTTTCCAGAATCTCAGTATTGCTTGCGTCATGAACGGATTCTACCTCAGAACGACACACATGACAGGTGTAATTTCTCAAAACCCAAGATAAAATACAAAAATCATGAAATGTGTTATTACAACGCAGCTTGCGGCATACTCGGTAAACATCAAAATCTTCTAGACAAATGGTGCATTTTGACGTAGGCTTTATGAAACAAAACGTTTGGTATTCCGGCATGTCAGGTAGAATTTGAATTTCCGCTATGTCTGACCATAAATTTGTTCGGCAGAGTACTATCCTTATTCTTCCGAATTTTCGGTAACAAAGCTTACAGCAGAATATTGGACCAACGAAAAGAAATGATGCATCTATGTTTTCGTGAAAGTAACTATTTACTATTTTTTCCAAGGCCGTTTTACATTAGCCTACAGCGAGGAGTAGCAGAGAAAGGAACAATTGTTGATTCCATTACAGTCAGATTAATGTTCACTTCTTACAATTCGTGTTTGTCTTCTGTTTGACTCAATTTGACCGCAGTTATCAGATAGCTTTTAAAACCTTTGCATTGGATCAGGGTAGTAGCCTAGACATCTTCCAGAGATTTTTGCTCAACTTAACTGTATTAGGGAAGATCTTTGGAATTGAGAACATTACCCTGTGCCGGATCCGTCGAATCTAAATTATTTGGTGCCTTCTCGCCTGTGACGGAGCGTTCCATATTAAGTATAGTGAAATTAATTGCATCGCATAGATCGTCAACTGTTTCGTAGTGTCGTTTAGGTAGGAGTTTAACCATTGTGATGTCTTGTCAGGAAACTTAAAAGAGACGGCCGAGTTTGCTGCGGAATGATTTCCCCACGTCACTGGATACATCATTTCTCATACAGAGCAACTTCCCACTCGCCCTGCTATTTAATTCTATGAAGGCGTTTAACCTGATAGTCGTTCAGAGAATTTGTTTCGAAGTCTCCCGTGTTACTGGGGAGGAGCATATAGAAATCCGTCATCTTCAGATATCCAACTATTAAATTTTCTGGATAGCCTAGCCACTTGGCAAAATACTCTTTTTTCCTGCCCTTTTTCTAGTTTTTATTACCTTTTCGACCCAATAAAACTCTGGCTTATATACTTTTTGCAATTCCTCGGGATAGAATAGACCCTGTATTGGCTCTTCGGCTAAGTCTTCAAGTTCGTACATTCCGCTTGGGTGAACCGACGTTATTTTGAAAAGTTCCTCTGACCAATTTGGTAGATAGCCTTTCTCAAACCTCCCTTTGGTCTTACTTATTCGCACAATGTCCCCTATTTTAAACCGCTTGCTTAACCTGTTGCTTTTTCCTAGAAAGATCTCTCTTACCTTCCCCTCATTCTCTGGTATCGAAGCCTCAACTGGGGTCATTTTAATTGTACGGTGCTTTGAATTATTATAACCACTTACGAAACTTTGGAGAACGTCTAGGTACCTGTAGCTCCTTGTTCGCGTAAAGTACTTCCATATTTTTGTCTTCAGGGTTCTGTTAAAACGTTCAACTATGCTACATTTTATGTCTGGGTTATTGCAGGTGTAGTAGCGAATGTCCTTTGATTTCAGTAAACTTTGAAACTTTTTATTCTGGAATTCTTTCCCTCTGTCACTTAACTTTTTCTGGGGGTTTACGTCCTTGAGCTAGAATGTTCTCGAACGCCGCGGTAATGTCAGCCCTCGATTTGCTTTTTACGGGCTCTACCCTGGCGTACTTGCTGAAGCCGTCAATACAGGTTAGTAGGAAATGGTAATCGTCGTTTTGGTCAGCTAGGTTTGCCATGTCTGCTAAGTCAATTTGCCACTGTTCATCTATATCATGGAATATGTAACTAAGGTGGGGATACTTTCTCTTTATTGGTTTGTGGACAGAGTAGGTATATTGCTTTTCCATCCACCCCTTGACCCGATTCGGAGATAACCCTGCTGCTTTTGCTAAAGAATTTATACCGGAAAACGCTGAAGGTTGGGTGGGATCGTAATTTAATTTGGTTAAAAGGTCTTCCATTTTAGTTTTGCCAGCGCTTTACTGAAGTTAAAATGTTTCTTTTCCGACCTTTTGCCTTTGCTTTTTGTTTTCTTGTTTGTACGTTTTTGTTTCGGTTTTCGCTTCGTTTTGTCGCTTGTTGTTTTAGGTTGATTTACGTAGCGTCCCGTTCCGAACTGAAGTCTCTCCCTTACTTTTCGTATCCGTTCAACCGTGTCTGTTATTGAAGGAGTGCCTTTTATTGCGTCCCAACGTTGACGATTCCCGATAAATTCCCTTGGGAACGTTACTTTCCCTTAAAGCCTCAGCAAACAATTCCCAACCCCTTGCAGGAGAAACAGTTTTACGGTTGCGGACAAAGTCGTGGATTAGGTCGAAGATTCTAGAACCCGACTCGGATTTACCTTTGTACTCTATCTCCCCTTTCTCGTTTACTTTAAAGTCTGGAATAGATTGTATAAAGTCAATGAGGTTTTTTCCTTTGCTTTGGAGAGTTATAGGGAGAGTTGAGACAATGTCGGGAAGAGGCTGTTCATTGGGTTCCGTAGTGGTTGTGTCTAATTTATAGGGCTTTTCCTTCAGAAACCGTCTTCTGTAATTAGCCTGTTGGTACTTTTTTAACTTTGTGTCGGCCGATTCTTTGCATTTTAATTTTTCTACGACATCTTTTTGTAGAATTCCGAAGTGTTGATCGAACTCTTCAGGTTTTACTAGGATCGAATATTCCATTAATTTATAAAGCTACTTGCAATGCCACTGACTAACCCAATTAGCGGACCTAGGAGAGCGGGAATAAAGCCACCCTTCTGAACAATTTATTTGCTTCTTGTCCTTAAGTTTTACTTTCTTATCTCGTAAAGTTCGCAATGTCTTTACGCGTTTGCGTAGAGCTCTTTTGTCTGCGTCTAACAGTTCAACGTTTACAGAAAGTACGTTCTCAATACAGTCTAGGATAGCTCTAATTAGACTAAAATCGCTGCTTTCAATGATAGCTTCTCTCACCTTTTTGTTACAGTTACAGAGATGTATGAGACAGGGAAGATTGCTTTCAAATCGTTTGGCCATTTTGCGTTTTTATTGGTTATCAATGCTATTATTGGATTGGGCACGTATTTTGCGTTTTTATTGATTCTTCCTAGTTTTTATTAATTTCGGTAAGTATACTCCAGTCTGGTCGAAAATATCTGTCCTAAGCCTGTATTGCTCTGGGGTTTCTTGGTCCAGGTCAATTAAGAGATAGCCGTGGGGTTTTGAGGTTGCGTGGTTGAAAGATTCCATAAAGTAAGCGGTGTTAGTTGGAAACATTTGTCGAGCTAGATTCATTGCCGTCAGCTTATCTGCTGGGTTTTTCATTAAAACTATGTATTGGCAGTTTAATCTATTAGTTCTTTGTTAATCGTAAAATAGGTCCTGTGTGATGTGTATGACACTGCAAGACCAGTAGTGGCATCCCCGAGTGAACAGCCTAACCAGTTTAGAGTCCTTTTTTACTTCATCCATAAGATCTTCGAGAATTAGTAAAATTGGTTCTGTGTCCCCTTTAAGCTGTTCCAAGTCAGGTAAACCCTCAACAAACTCCGCGTCTATTTTTTCGTAGGCCGCCTGCCACTCGGTAAAACACCAAACAACTCTTGTAGGGGGCGGTCTTATCAGCCTATGTGCGTTTTTAACAAGTTTTGATACGAACGTTGTCTTCCCAGCTTTAGTCGGGGCGGAAACCATGCAGGTGAAGGGGTGTTTGAAGTAAAGAAGGTCACAAGGAATACAAGTCATTGAGTTCATTTTTTGTAAGATAGATAGGGCCGAGGTACGCGCCTTCTATGTTTTATTGACGTCAAGACATATCTGAAAATTGTATACCTCTGAAATGAAGGGGCAGTGCTTAGCTGAGGCGGTTACACCTTTCCCTATCGAGCATTTATAGTGTAGGTCTACAATAGCGTTAAATTGGGGTGGTGAGTAGTAAATTTCCTGCCCTCTTTTAGAGATTTCTAGACTTTCGTCTCATTGAAAGTTTAAGCGGATTGGTTCCACACAGTTAAGGGTACAAAGTCCAACATTCAAGGACAAACTAATTATGACTACCAAAGTTACTAAAACCGTGTAAATAAGATGAAGGATATCTTTGCTTAACGGCATTTTTAAATCAGTGATCTCAGAAGAGTGGAAGTAAATAAGAAATAAGCTTTAATTATAGAATGCGAGCTGTTACTTTTATGCATTATAAACTAGAATGCATTGGTGTTTCGATTTGACAAACACTAGCTTTACTGCGTTACTCGTTCCCTTTGTAGGATATTTCCATTTTTCCTGCTGCGCCTCAGCGCAGCAGGTCTCTTATGTTTGCTTGGCCCGAGCCCTCACACGCATTTTGCTTGATAAATATACGCATCACCGTAAATGCGTGTAAACAATGGTTTAAGATAGGGCTAGCATGATTTGTGTGTGAAATATTGTCTTTCATTCTACAGAACTTCTGTTTCCGATTTATGTACGTATTACGCATATATGTATATATTAGTTCCAATTCCAAAACCTGAAACGTCTATTCTCTGTTCTGATTGATTACTCATTGTTAAAGTTCAACTTTATCTGATCTCAGCAAACTTTTCTCAAATACATGGAAATTAAGAAAAACATGTGATAGTATACACACAAATGCTGAATAGTTATAACTTTACTTCCGATATAAAGGTAAATTAAGTTCCCCAAGGTTTTTAAAAAATCTTCAATGTTTTGCACGTACATTGCCTGAAGTAAGCAAGTGAAAGCTCTCTTACCAAATAATTAGCTGCGCAGCAGGTTTACAATTACCTAAATGTCCGTCCAGCGAAAACTGAACCTTTTGCAGAAAATATTGCTTGTTGTTCTTTGAATTAGATTCTCTTTACAGAAACTGCGCTGTAGTAATACTGTATTGTACAGAAAACCGGTAGTGTGAAATCAGAAACAGTCGTGATTGTTTGGACGGTGATCATTAAACAGTGATTTGTCGATTTAGATAAGAATCGGAGCAGCGTTGCCCGCGTTTGCCTACAATCCGTGAAACTTTCTTGTAAAAGGTTGTTATCTAAAGCAAGAAATAATGAGCTATAACATGGCAGTGAACATTTTGCGAATTTGCTAATCAACTTTACGTCGAGAGATTACCAGCCATTAGTAAAATTTACAGAAGAGATTGTAATCTAAGCTGCTGAAACAATTTGTCATGCACCTACGAAGGTTTATTAGACCTTGCTTTCAAAAGTTTTGTTACTGTGCAGTTTATCGTGTCTTGTAGACGGTGGCAAAATAATGTCTAATTTGAAGTAAGTACCGTAGACAGAATACATAGATCCTTTCCGTTTAAATTGAAAGGTACTGTCCACAACAGTTAATAGTTTTCAGCCTAACAAAATTAAACCACTATAATTCCTGTAGAGGCGACACTGATTATTAGTTTTATAAATATATTTGGCAAGTAAAGCGGTTGACACAGAAGTAAACGCCAACATATAAAGGTTATGGGGAACTTCATTTTAATTTGCAAAACCACGAAAACCATTCTAGTGTTGAAATTTGTGGAAGGGCAACTTCATCAGAAAAAACGCATAACACAGATTTGTTATTACCTTCTATGACCTAAGTGGTTTCCAGTTAACCATCAGTTAAGGACAGATATCTGCGTTGGTTAGAAACCTCTATATGGGCTTAGTCCCCTTGCACAAGGAGATTGGAGATAGCTCTCTATCTGCGGGATTCGAACCACTATTCATCCGGTTGATAGGTTTGTAGTGCGAATATATACCGTGATTAAGGCTCACTTTGAATTGTCCAAAATATATGGCTTAATTTTCAACTCCTTGCGTACTGTTCCTTTACCAAATACTATTGAATGTTTAAAAATATACATTAATTCTAACCATATATAATACTTAATTTTTAGAAATGATTCAGTCGAGGATATAACGGGCGAGCTGGAAATGATTGCTTTGATTCTCAAAGATGACGAAGAAAACAATAAGAAAGACCAGGGGCCAATTTCATAAAACATTGCAAGTTGCGGATTCCGCAACTCGCACCTGCAAGTTGCGGATTTGCAAGTTGCAAGTATTTCATAAAGTGTCAAGTGCGGAATCCGCACTTGCACTTGAACTGCGAGTCAAGTGGGTTGCAAGTTGCAAGTTCGCTTGAACACTAGCAGCAAGTAAGTGTTCCATAAAACTAGCTGGAACAGTCACTTGCAACTTGCATCTGCGAGTAAAGTCGTCTAGTAGATTTCAACTAGACGATTTTTCAAAAATTGGAGTATCTTCCTTAATTTTCGTCAGTTTTTAACCAAATTTCATTATTAACTGCTTTGACATCTTTTGCATACTTCGTGAAAGTTTCAATAAATTTGAAGTTATTATGAAAAAGTTATGATTTTTTAAATAATTACAGTCAGTTTTGCTTCTACTCGCACTTGCAACGCAAGTACTCGCACTTGCCTTGCAAGTTCGTCAAGTCCCGCAACTTGCTTAGCTAATTTCCGCAAGTTTGCGGAAAAGTTTTATGAAACACTTGCAATCCGCACTTGCGTTTCAAGTACAAGTACTTGCAAACTCGCACTTGCAAATCCGCAAATCTTTATGAAATTGGCCCCTGTTTTCTGTCTTGCCATTCGGGAGTGAAGAGAGTACAGAGCAGATTGGAGTTTCTCAGGATACTGTTCATGAAGGTGCGGAGATTAAACTACTAGTGTCCGCTAATAATGTACTGTTTACTACAAATGTGCAGGAATCAACGGAGCTATAGTGGCAAAATCCTAAAACATGGCCCATACTACTTACATTATAAATAATTAAATGGATTTAACATGTGACAACTCTTGATGATATAATGATATAATGATATATGATGACAACTGATATAAGCAACACATTTAAGCTATACGTGTAATTGCTATTTCGCTAGTTTAAGTGTCCTTCTGTAATGTATTCCCATATTAATGTTAGATGAGCCCGTGACGCCTACCACAAGGTTTTGCCCGAGAATGCGTTACTGGCTCCCTCCACTGAAGAAGAATGCCGCAGTTAAAGGCTTGAAGGCTGTTGCAAAGAGGGAGTCCTGCAGTAATTCGTTTGTGGCCCTCGAAAAACCGCCGTACGACAGGTCCTCCCAAACCGAACCCACTGTGTTGGGGAAAATCGGAGGAGCCCAGTTTCTGGATTAACCACCTAAGAGAGAGAAGATTTGGGTATTGTAATGAGAAAGGACATACCAATCGTCTGTACAAGTATGGAGTCCCTTGTCCCTGCCCAAAGAGAAAGAAGTTAGTTTACAGCATATTCTTGCCGCTTTTAAGCTTTAGTTTAATAAGAAATTGCTCCAACATGCCGAGGTATAGAAAAGCTAAAATCTTAATATTAATGCAATTGCAGCAGTAATAGTTCGATGGGCATGCTGTTAATGTAATATAAAATGGGCACATGCAAACTTGTGGCTTTGTACACCCATCTGTTGACAGCGTAGAACTACTTCTGTTTAAAGTCTGCGTTGCTTCATATCAAGTGTTATGTGAAAACAGTGACAATTGAATATATGCGCGTACAGCTCACATCAAGCACAGTAAAGAATAACCATACTCTTTTAATTTAGGGAGATGAATGACGGATAAGAGCGCCACAGAGACAGAGGCCACGCCACAGAGACAGACATACCTCACAGATAATCTACTTCATTTCATTTTGGTTGTCATCTGTTACTGATTGTTTAAAGTGAAGAGAAAATGCAAATTAGAATAAATTGATCTTGTGATTGGTTTGTCAGGGCTAGACTTTTTACTAGACCAGTTACAATTTTTAGCTAGAGAAATAGAAGTGTTCTTAAACCGGAAAATGCAGCTGGTAGGCAACGCTGGCAGTGATTAATACGCTTAAACTGCTCTGATGTAACTTGGTCAGCATCAGTAATCATTTTATGTGTAGTAGGAATCCCTACGTTGAATGAGACTGACAGTTTAAGATTAGCGTAAATCCGTAAATTCCAGTTTAATCCTATTAAAAGCAAATTACCCAGGCCTTAAGAGATCAAGCCGTTGCCCTAATTAAGGCTGATTGGGACGGCAAAGAAGTGGTGGGAACAGATGAATTCTGGGCCTATGCTCAGACCCTTTCCCAACCTATTCCCCCAATTGCTAGCACTATCCACACCTGCCCCACCTGCAGTGAATCATTCCCCAATTTGGCCGAGCTGCAAAAGCATAAGGCATCACATTCTGCTAATCCTATTTTTCCTTGCCCACATTGTGAGAAAACCTTCACAAGAAAGGACAATTGCAGTAGGCACATAACAAAGTTTCATCCAGAAATTGCTCCCCCTTCCTACGAGTGCCGAAAGTGTGGCTTCAAATACAGGACATATAAAGGATACCAAGGCCATCTTCGTTCTCATAGACAGGCCCCAAAAATTCAGGATCCTAGAACCCTGAGACAAACCCATTTCTCCAACCTCCCCCCTGAAGACGCTCCCAAACTGACTAGAAGGATAGTTAAAGATTTTCCTGAAGACCTTGCCCAATTGTACAGAGAAAACTGGAGTCGCATTAGGACTCGCTACTTTGTTTCTTCAGGCATCCAAAATAGGTATAATTTCAGGATTTTCAGCCCCAACGAACTGAAGGAGTTAATTAGGATAGTATTCAAACTTCAGAATTGGCAATTTAAATTTAACCTGTCATTTGGATTTGTACTTAGGAACATTGAAGATGGAGAACTCAGGTACTACTATCCTTCCGGAAATAACCGGTATTTCGATGAGCCAATTCATATTTCGAATGAAGGGGATCTAGGTAAAATTTTCCATGAGTTAGACAAGGGGGATATCTTGGAATGGATTAGGCAGCAGCGACCAAATACAAAGTGGACAGTGCTGGAAATAACAAATGTCTGCTTCTATATTAATAAGCTAATTTCCTATGCAGTGGGTGAAGCTAGGTACCTCCCAGATTATGTTAAAAATAACCGCGGTCTGAATGCTTTGCTCACCAATCAAAATTCAGGAAGACCCTATCAAGATGAGAAATGTTTCTTTAGGTGTTTAGCATTAGCTTTGGGATCCAAAGTTCGTGGGTTAGAGGAGAAAACTAACGATCTGCTTCGTCAGTGGGTGCCGCCCGGGGAAGAGTTTAGTGGGGTCTGCCTTGAGGATTTGGATGAGATTGAGGAAAAATTTGACATTGCAATTTCAGTTTATGAGTTAGGTCCTGTAGTAGAAGAGGCCGATGAGGAGCCAGAAGACCTCAATGAACTCCTAATCAGGAATCATGAGAGGGATCAAGAAGTCACAGATGTTGCAGCCAAACTAATTCGAAGACATCTAGGAAAGCATTCACGGAAAATGGCTGTTAACATCTACGAAAATCATTTCTGTTTTATTAAAAATATGAACAAGTTTACCATGACATGGAAATGTTCTAACTGCGACAAGCTTTTCCACCACCACGGAAATTTCATAAAGCACTCTAAAAGTTGCGAGAAAGGAATTAAGCATATCTTTCCTGGAGGAGGGGTAGGACCTACTAAAACTATCCTACAAAAGATCAGTGAGTTAGGAATCCCGGTGCCAGAATGGTACTACCCCTTTCGGATTGCTTACGATTTCGAATGCATGTTTAAACCATCAACTAGGAAAAGTGGGCCAAAGTTGGTATATGAGCAGGAACTGATTCCAGCATCTGTATCCATAGCTTCAAATGTCCCGGGTTATGAAAATGCGACTTGTTTAATCACAAATGGGGATCCCTACGATTTGGTAGTTCGGATGAAGGACTACATGGAAGAAATTTCCGACAAGGCATACGAACTTCTTAGGAATATCTATGAACCCACCCTTTCCGAACTAGGTGAGCATGAAAAACTTCTAATGGAATTTGAGGAATGGCTGAAGTCAGTCCCAACTTTAGGATTCAATTCTGGAAAATTCGATATGAACCTTATAAAGTCTTGTTTAATCAAAAATTTACTCCTTAATGGGGAAGAAACCAAGTATGTAGTGAAAAAGAATAACAACTACATGGCTCTCTCCACCCCCAAATTGTACTTCCTCGACATCACAAACTACCTTGCCGCTGGTACTTCATACAAAAAGTGGCTTAAGGGATTCAAAATTGAGGATCAAAAAGGTGCCTTCCCCTATGAAGCCTTCACTTCCCTCGAATTTCTTGACCAAGGATTCCCCCACCGTGACTTATACTACTCAACCCTTAAACAACAGGAAATTTCAGATGAGGATTTCACAGCAGTTGTAGCAGCCTGGAGGAAATACAAATTTAAAACTATCAGGGATCAACTAATTTGGTACAATAATTTGGATGTAGGGCCCTTCCTTCAAGCTACCGAAAAAATGGTAGACTTCTGGAAAACTATGGGGATTGACATGTTTAAAAGTGGGGCAATTTCTCTACCTGGTCTTGCTTACAAACACATGATGAATAAAATTCCGAAGCATACAATCCTTCCACTGTGGGATAGATTCACTAAACACTGGCATAAACTAATTAAGGACAATATAGTGGGGGGTCCTAGTTTGGTGTTCCATAGGTACCACGAAGCTGGGGTTACAGAAATTACAGATGGGTTCAAAGTTGCACAAATTTTCGGATTCGATGCCAATGCCCTCTACCTCTGGTGCACCATGCAAGAGATGCCCACTGGTCTGTACGCCGAATGGAAACCCACTGAAGATGGAAAATTCAAGAGATGGCTGCAAAAAGGGCGCAAAGAGGCTATGTGGTTGGAATATATGGCAAAGGCAATGGGGGTTCGAGTTGAGCATGGGTACAACGGAGGACAAAAAAGAGTAGGTAAAGCAAAAGTAGATGGGTGGGTCTCGGAAAAGAATCTAGTCCTACAATTTCATGGGTGCTATTTCCATGGTCATGGCTGCCAATTGGATAGAAATCAGGACCCTGAGGATAGAACCAAAAGAAGGGAAAGAACCGAGCGCGTGTCTCAAGCAATTAAAGATGGTGGTTTCGATTTAATTGAAAAGTGGGAATGCGAATTTGACCAAGACCTAAAAGACTCCCCAGATATGCAAGAGTTTATGGAAGAACACTTTAATCTCCCAAAGAAAAGATCGGTCCTTACATTTGCACAGTTAGTTACCCAAATTCAGGCTAATAGACTTTTTGGACTAGTTGAAGTGGATATTGAGGTACCTGAGGAAAACAAAGAACATTTTGCTGAGATGACCCCCATATTTAAAAATGTAGAAATTTCTAAGGAAGACATCGGGGATCACATGAGAACTTTTTGCGATTTGAATGATCTTATGAACCAACCTAGAAGGGGTCTAATTGGAAGCTACTTTGGAAAGAAAATTCTCCTAGCCACTCCTCTAATTAAATGGTATTTAAAACATGGCCTCAAAATTACTAAGATTTATCAGGCAATTGAGTTCAAACCTAAAGCTTGTTTCAAAGAACTGGGAGATGAAGTTACTTACCATCGATCTGCAGCAGATTCCGATCCGGACTTAGCACTCAAGGGGGAAATGTTCAAACTTTTGGGAAATTCTTACTATGGCCGAACTATTACAAACTTAGAAAAGCACCAGGATGTAAAATATTGTCAAAGATCTGGAGCCAGCAGAGAAGTGAATGGATGGCGATTTAGAAGATTAGACGATCTGGGAAATGGGGTATATGAAGTTCAGTCGGCTAAATCAAAAATTGTTTATAGGTTACCAGAATTAGTGGGATTTTTCGTCTATCAGTACGCCAAACTTAGGATGCTCCAATTCTACTATGACTGCCTAAAACCAAATTTGTGGCCCGAAACTTTCCAA
Organism: Trissonchulus latispiculum; assembly: GCA_030248195.1. Lineage (NCBI taxonomy): Eukaryota > Metazoa > Nematoda > Enoplea > Enoplida > Ironidae > Trissonchulus > Trissonchulus latispiculum. The sequence continues at coordinate 62,761 of JASAND010029692.1, read as the reverse complement.
TTGTGTCAGATGGACACCGACTCCCTCTATTTCGCCTGCTCTTCCAAAAATTTAAGTGATTGTGTCCCTATTAGAAATGAAAAACAATGGGATAAGGCCCTTAAAGATTTCTTTGTCCTAGACCCTAGCCAGAAACGAATACCCGGTTTATTTAAAGAGGAATGGACTGGGGACGGAATTATAGCCCTTTGTAGTAAGACTTACCTGGCATGGGGAAAGACGAATAAAGTCTCCCATAAAGGAGTGAGCAAGGCCCTAAATGAATACACTCCCGAAGACTTTAAAGAAGTTTTAGAAACAGGAAACACAAAATCTGGAGAAAATCGGGGGCTTAGGAATATAGACAATAAAATGATAAAATACTTTCAAACTAAGGATGCCCTTCCCTACCTCTATCCAAAAAGAAAAGTGCTAGCAGATGGGGTAACCACTAAACCATTGGATAAATAATGTTTGTTGTACTTGATGTATCCCAACAGCCCTCTTCAGGGCTAACTGTACATATTTGTTGTATATAACGATTGTATCTAGAAAACAAAAAAGAAAACAAAAACATTAGATGGACCGGGCTTAGGTAGTGTACATAGCTTTGGTAGGTAGATTATAAATTAGGTTAATTAGGTATTGTAGTGTATCGAATAGGTAGGAGTCCGGTAATGGGCCAACGCCGGGTCCCCAGCCCCGGGGGAAGAACGCAGAGGGTCGGAAAGAATCCCTGGTTCACAGTAATCAACGCCACAGGCACAGCATTACCTATGTTTGATATTGTGATAATAGAGATTGACGGAGTCCCGCGTTTTGAAAGTCCTTCCTTGCATTGCCTGACATAAACCAGCCAAAATTCCAATAACAATTTGTCTTGGCTAAATTAATAAATTTTCGGTTTTATACTACTTCAATCTCCATATTTGAAACTGTAAGGGAAGCAGGCATATGAAAGATTGATTAGCGTGATATCGGAGCTGAACTCTCATATATCAGTCTTTCCTATTTTTACATTTATTTCAAAATAACTAACATTAAACAATAGCAGAAAGAGGTAAATACACACAAAACGGTTAATGTGTGTGGTCCATCCGCCCCATCTTTGAACCATCATGTCCCGTGGCTTCATATTGTCTGTTTAATATTAGTTTCCTAAGGATTAGTATCTCGTTTTTGCCAAACCTACTCAATAAAATAGGAATTTGCCCAGCTTGACACAACAGTTTATGAGTTGACTTGACTTGACTTGACTTGAGTTGACTTGACTTGACTTGACTTGACTTGACCAAAAAGCTTAAATTATTTACGTCTTTGATTAAGTGCAAATTCTGTACCTTCAGGCTTTCTGACTGTTCAATGCTCTCATATGCTGCAATGAGCACGGGCGGAACCAGTGTTAATATTAGGACCAGCTTAATCCAATTGCTGACACCATTATATAAGTTGGTATTTCTGGGGATCTTGAGCATAGTTGTTAGTCGCTCAATGCTCACAATAAGATAGCAGAAAACTATAAGTTGAACCGGAATAACAAAAAATTGCTCCCTAAAAAGGCAGAAATTTGCGGACATGTTTGAGTCAACTTCTCCATTCAAAAGTATCCCTGTCAATATGACAATTCCATCTGTTAGCAGATACGCCGCAGTTGTGATTGCTGCCAAAGAAATAAGTGAGAACAAAAGCTTCACATTTGCATCAATAGTTCTAAAATGCATCATTGAATAGAAAAGAAGGCTTTGAGCTATCAGTGCTAAGCCACTAAAAAGGGTCTTTAGGGTTTGACCCGCATGACGTGCTCGTGCCCCGGGTCTAGTTTATTGTGTGGGGGGGTATTTTTTTATTCATACCCCGGGTGTGCGTCCCCTTTTTCCGTTCCGGGGTGCGGTTTGTCGTCGGGGGGGCGACCCCCCCGGGGGGGGGGCGAGGGAAGTATATTAATTAAAGGTGGGTGGAAACCTGCCCAATAAATTTAAAAAAAAATATAATAATATAATAAAATGCCGTGTCCAACAGGGGGCACCGCAAATGTTGTACCCCCAAAATTCGGTCCCTTACTTGCCGGGGAACAAGCAGGTAAACCCAACCCCCGGTCATCACACATTGGGTGCGCCGACCAAAATTTAGCCCCCCCAGGACAAACCAATCACCAGTATGTAATCAATAAACAAATCAATTTCACCAGTGTTGCTGAGTTACCCTGCCCCTAACGTGATGTCACGTATCAAGGTTGGAACATGGTCAACCTTTCCGTTGCTGGCGGTAGTAGCTAGGCTAGCTACCCGCTTGGCTTCCTATATCAACATCACCTTGGGCTGGGACACGTTTGCAAGTCACGTAGCTCCCCCAACGTGTATGCGTGGGATTGGGTGGGTTCCCCCCTCGTGACTTTGGGAGCTACGTGATTGGGGGAAATTCTCACTAGGGGGCGCTCGTGGGAGGGTCCAACCCAACACTCGCTTCCCCCTTCACTTGTGTTAATTCTGTCAACGTGTGCGCTTGCTATTTACTCGGCTATTCTCTCCCATTTACTGTATATATATTCTGTGTGTCTCCCTCAGCTCTCCCCAGAGCTTGGTACGTTGGCTGACCCCCGTCAGCCCTACAACTGTAAGTCTTTGTTTATTGTGTGTTTGTTTGTGTTTGCTTGAGGGATCATCCCAGTATTTTATTGTATTGTTATAGCTACGTATAACTTGTTGCTCTGTTCTTATTAAAGTGTATTTAGTTAGGTTTGAGTCTTTCTGAGCTCCTGCTAGGTAGGTAGTTCAATTCTGAGTGAGTGAGAGTGCGAGTCATCTCGCCCTTAGGATCGGATTACCCCTGCGTATATTGTCTGGCGAGGCTGTCCCGACCGTCTCCTGTAGTCGGTCTGTTATCCATCTGTGCCACGGTCTCCGCGTCCGCTACGTCAGGGCGTGGTAACGGTGTTAGTACGTAGGTAAAACTACTAGCCCCGCTACATTAGGCTGCCAGGAGCTCAGGGATTTCTTGCCTGAACCCCTTCGTAAAATTTTTCAAATTTTTATTTATTTTTGTCTTAGTTTCGTTGGGGTTCCCCCCGTAGTTCTTCGCGTTCAGCGCACGAATTTTTCCAATTTTCTTAGGTAGGTAAACCCCCCCTAGGGTCAAAAATCGGAAAATTTTTTTCTCTAGGGTCTGGCTGTTTGTATACGTGTATAAATTGTGTACCTGGGTCTCACCCACATTAGGCTCTAATATAGCATTTATTTTTGGGGTGAGTTAGTCTAAGGCTATTTTTGGGATTTGAGATAGGAATTTTTTCCAAAGTTCGTACCTAATTAACAAATAATTTTGTTGTGATAATTTTATTTGTGTTGGTGATTTTGCTTGTCTAATCCCCTTCATTTTAGGTTAATTTTGGTAATTGTTTCTTTTTCAGGCCAAAAATAGTATTTATTTGCTACAATTTATATCAATTTGTTGTATTTTGTACAATTGTTTATATACGTATACATTAGTATTTTTCTGGGGTACCTAAGAATATTTTTGGGTTGTACTAATTGTCATTTTCAAAAAGACCTTTTAGAAAAAGAAGAGAGTGCAACTCAATATGGATCAAAAGCGCGCAAGCTTACGCTTGAAAGAACGGGAACTACGTCACCAACCTTATTCGGTGACTGGACATCGTGGAGACTCCCATTTGGACTGCATGGGATGTCAGCCCTCCACGTCGAGAGCGAATTCTGGGTCGTTCAACGACCGGGAACCGGTGCAGAGGATGCGCCCCCGGTCCAGTTCTGCCACTACAGCGGATCTGAGAAGAAAAAAGAGTGGCTGGGCATCGGGGACTGCTCGGAAAAGCAGTGCCCCTTCTCTGGATCCAACAATCTCCAGTTCTCTGACCACCTTATCTGAGCCGGAATCATCTGGAATGGGTCCGTCATCGGACTCGGCCTTTGTGACAGCAGCATCAAGCCTAGTTTCTTTGGATGACAACCAATCTGATGGTTCTGCTGCTCAGACACGGAACTTCAATGATGAAATGAACAGGACATTGGACTGGAGGGAACTTGGATTTGAACAGAGGGACTCTCCTCAGAGTTCTGAGTCGAGTCCCGGGGACCAGACCGTCATCGGTCTTGAGGAGCGCATGGACTTGGGTTCGTCCCCGGACCGTGGGCAGGCTCTACAAGAATCTGATGATGATATGACGGCCCTGGGAGCTGCGGCGATGCCTGGATTGCCACCTTTGGACGACCTGGTCAATTCAGTGTTCCAGAACCTCGGAATTGATTTGGAGCACGAGTTCTCGCTTGGAACGGCGGCACTGAACAATTGGGCCATGGATTCGGGAGCACAGCATAGGCTGTCCTGGGACCCATCATTTGATGTTGGGACTCAGGCTTTGGCTTCACCGTCTCATCAGCCCAGTCCATCACGGAGCTCCGCGGGTGTCATCACCCCCGTAGTAGCGAACCAAGGAATGGAACAGCAAGTTATGGTGCCTCGGCCCTCACAAACGACAACCAGGGGACAGATGGGTCCAGCCCAACGCCCTGAGGGAGCAGTCGTGATCACATTGAACACGACCGTCGTGAATAACCAGATTTTGCGACCGGACCTTTGGTCAACCCCATCACAAACCTCATCACCGGTGACCAGAAGACCAAATATCTTGCGACCATCGGTTCGTGGTGGACGGACCGGTCATCGGGTTCATGCTGGTGGTCGGACTTTGATGTCGTCAATTCCGGAAACCAGTCCAGCTGATCATTTGGGACCAATGGAACCATCAACCAGTCATCAGCCATCACAGGAACAGCCGGTTCGGCCGACTGTCACCCCACCGCGACGACCATCGTCCGGTGGGTCGGTCAACATGGTCAGAATGACGCCTCAACAAGTGCAGATGTTGAATGACTACACCAAGTGGTTCAAGTCAATCTCCAAGTTCAAGGGCCGGAAAGGAGCCATCAAATTGTCAACATGGCTGAAGATGTTTGAGTCAACTTGGGAGGCAAGTGGAGCCGAGCTTGACCTCAAACGGCCATTGTTGTGGTATCTGCTTGATGATGTGGTCAAGCAAGACTTGGAAGGTCAGACCATGGGAACCTACGAGGAATTGGTGGCCATTCTTCATCAGCTGTATGAGCCGGTCACCAAATCGGCCGACAAATATGCTCGGGAATTCTTCGAACGGAAACAACTCGCATCGGAATCGAGCCTGGATTATCTCAACGAGCTGAGGTCACTCGCCTGTAAAGCCTTTCCGACGGCCGAGCTGAAGGATCGGGAGCTTAAGGTGGTGGAGCGGGCCTCTAGAGGACTCAAAGCGGCATTGCGAGCAAAGGTCGCGAGTTTGTTCGCCGATGCCGAGAATTGGGACCATCGCAGGCCTAATGATATCTTCATGCGAGCCGTGCGTATTTTGGAAGCGGTCGAGGACGGTGACACTCAATCAAAGCCCATGGAGACCATCTGTAGCGTTGGTGATGGTGAGAGGGTTCAGCCCACTGATCAGCAGGAATGTCCAGCGTACGTACGCGAACTCAAACGTGAGCTTCAGGACATCAGGAACTCGATCGTCCAAGGCCAGGCAATGGCAACAGGTCAACAATCCTGGGACGACGAAGTGGTCGCAGCCTGTGAGATATTGGACGATCCGAACATGCAAGATTTGGACCCGGAGGAAGTCTGCTTCTTGGTGGAGCAACAGGCCAACGCTGGAAGCTCAGGAAAGGCATCTTCTAGTCAGGATAGGTCCAATCGTTGTACCTACTGCGCGGAACCTGGTCACAGGTGGGCACATTGTCCGGTGTATAATAAGAACATCACCTTCTGGGGTGACGACCCACTTTGGCTCAGGATGGTCAACAGCAGATTCTTCGGATGTTTGCTGAAACAGAAGGACGATGGCACTGGTCAATTTGAAGTGAAACGCCCGTCCGGCGGTGGTGGTGCAACGCGTGGTTCGGGTCGCTTCCTGTCATCAGGTCGCGGCGGTGGTGGGTTCAGGAAAAGAGGTGGTGGTGGTGGAAGCAATGCTGGTCAACGAACTGGTGGCAATTCGGGAAACGAATGATGGGGGAGCGGACCCCCGCCAAAAAACCGCAGGCCGGTCATGTTAGCATGATTAGGAGGCCACCCGACCACAGGGGTCACGATTTCCCGAACCGTGGATCACAGGGATCCCAGGTCGGCCATTGGGTCCGACCAGTCAGCCAGTTTCGTCACTCAGGTCATGTCAATATGTTACGATATCAGCATATTGGGACGTTGTCCGACGAGGAATTGCATACCCCACGTTGGAAATGCATTGAAGGATATCCTGAAGCTAAGTGCTTCCATATGGCTTGTGTACTGCATAATGGACGGAAGCAGGATCGCCATTCGGTCGGGGTCTTCCCCAGAAGACTTCACTTGCCTCAGCGGCAAGACCAGGTTCCTCTGAGACCTCAGGAACATCCGGATTCTGGGCAATCTCAGGAACCTCGGGGACCGAAAAAGCCGAAAAAGCCCAAGAAGCCCAACAAAAATGGCAAGAAGAAGAAGGGCAAAGCTCAGTCACAGGATGGGTCTGTTTGTCAGGAATCGGATTCGGAACAGTCACCCATGAATTCGGTGGCAACACAAGCTGTCACGGTCAAGGACGGCTTGTCTCTTCAGGAGGCTGCATCAAAGGATTGCAATCCGGAACCCAGTTCACCGGATGCTCGTGCTTCGAACTCGAGTTCAACTCGGGTTTCTAGCACGAGCCCCGGGGACGACCCTCGTGATCAGCCTACGTCGTCATCGACGTCTGCTACTGCCAAGAAGACCGAGAACGCGAACCGGGAAACTCCACCCATTCCGAAATTGAAACTTCAGCGGTCAGCCGGTGATACCTGGCACACTCCACGTAAAGCCGCGAACCGGACCTCCACCAAAGGTCAGGATGATATTCCGACGTTCAATAGGTTTGATCCGTTGGATTTGTCCAAGGTAGACGCGGATATGTTGGAGGCATACTGGACTCGACTGACCAAAGCACAGGACGCCTGGAGTCAAGAGGAGGATAAACTGGGGAAAATGGAGGGTGCCGTTCAACGGCAATCCCCCAAAACGAAGGCAGCAGCAAAGACGGTCATTGACAACATGGAGGATTTCGAGGAGGTTCTGAGTGCCTTCATGAAGAAATTCCGTCAGGAGGACACCGCCAATGTGGTCGAAAAGGTGTCCAAGGCCACCGAACCTGATGACGACATGGATCGTCCCTCGACTTCGGGTCATCCCGAAGACGAGGCTGACCACGACGGTTCGGCCAAAAAGGACATCCGTGAAGCTGTTCGACAGGTTATGAACGGCGAGGCGGTCTATTTTGCGAACTCAGTGGCTTCCATCTCGCTACGTCACTCGCCATATGTCCTTTTCCGGATTAATGATGTCACTGCCCTGGGTCTGGTGGACACCGGCGCTTCTGTCTCATTGATCTCAAAGGAGTTCTATGACAGGGTCAAGCATCACGCATTGACGCCTATGACAGCAGCGGAGATGCCTAGCATTTCGGCAGCCGGAGAGGGAAACAAATTGACGATCCTTGGTCAATGCAAACTAACGTTGCGGTTTTGTCAAACGCAAGGACAGATGGCAGAAAGTACAACTTACAGGTTCTATGTGGTTCCGGAGTTACAACAGGAAATGCTGATAGGGTATGACTTTCTGTATGATTTGGGATACAGCATTCATCCTGGTGGTGGTTTCATGTCCAGCTACTACGGACGAGTGTTGTTCTTGAATTCAGCTGAACTGCAGGGGATATCGGTGGTGTATAATATCCCATTGGCTGCAGCGGTCAACTTGTGTATCAGGGAAAGGGTCAGAGTGCTCCCTGGTCGAGAAAAGGATGTTCCGGTAAAGGCTACGATGGCAGGAGGCCTAGCCGTACCGAAGAGCCAGTTCATGCTGTTTGAAGCGAACCCGGAGGCTATTGAAACATATGGAGTGTTTCCTCAGGCTGGTGTCCTGACTGTGACGCCAAAGGTCACCTACATTCGTGTCTACAATGGAGGAGACCAAATTGTTGACCTCCCGAAAGGAATGGTAATGGGAGAGGCCTGTCCAGCAGTCCAGGTTCGTGAGGCGGAACGGCCAACATCCTACGTAATGGAGGCAGGGGTCGACTTGCAGACCATCCATTACAATCTCAATAGATGGTTCGGTCATCCGGCCACCTATTCGCTATGGGCGGAACAGGTTGGTGAAAGTGTAAGCAAGTTACACAGGATGTTTCCAGGGTTCTATCCATTGGATTTACCATTACAGCCATCTATGGAACAAGCTGACGCAGTCGTGGTTCAGCGGCCCAAATCGCCAGTAACTTATGCGGTCCAGGAACCCAAACATAGAACCGAGATCCATAAGTCAACTGATCCTGATGCGGATAAGGATCGGGAGATGCCTTCGGAAACGGCCACTGGTGGACATTTCTACTCTGCTGAGGATCGGGAGCCACGTCCTGAACCTACAGAGCAAGAAAAACTGGAGGATATTGAGGCCAATGTAGATTTTGATAAGATGGATTGCTCGGACGACATCAAAGCGGAGTTCAAGAAGATGCTCTTGGAATACTACGACGTAGTGGCCCGGCCAGGTAATCCTGGTCGGACCAAAATAGATCAGCATCTGATTGATACAGGCAAGGATGGACCTCTGAAGAGCCGTGCCTATCGTATGAATCCGAAGCAGAAGGCTGAGGTCGAGAAGCACATAAACTCCATGCTCAAGGAAGGGGTATGCGAACCCTCGACAAGTCCGTGGTCTTTTCCCTGCATTCTGGTTGGAAAGAAGGATGGTTCAACCAGATTGGTCATTGACTACCGCAGGCTGAATAAGATCACCAAGAAGGACAACTACCCACTGCCAAAGATTGACGAGATCATGGACCAGCTCAAGGGTAGTGCAATCTTCTCAACGATAGATTTAGCAGCTGGTTATTGGCAGGTCGAGGTATACCCTGAGCATCGGGAGAAGACAGCGTTCGTGTCTCACATGGGACTGTTCCACATGAACGTCATGCCTTTTGGGCTGTGCAATGCGCCAGCCACCTTCCAGAGGATCATGGAAAAGGTTTTGACCGGATTGCCTGTCTACATTGATGATGTCCTGATTCCATCACAATCCTTCAGTGAGCATCTGAAAATGCTCAAGGTCGTCTTCCAGAAGCTGCGTGATAATGGACTTAGGATCAAATTGAAGAAATGTGTCTTCATCCGCAAGAAAGTCCCTTTCTTAGGGCATCTGATCAGTCAGGAGGGCTACGAGGTAGATCCTGACAAGGTAGCTGCAGTGGCCAAGCTACCTAATCCTACTGATTGCCGTGGCGTCAAGGCGTTCCTCGGAATGTCAGGATACTATCGGAGGTTTGTGCCCAACTATGCCAAGGTGGCAGCACCGCTCATTGAACTGCTCAAGAAGGATGCTGTCTTCGAGTGGACCGAAGCTAGACAACGGGCGTTCGACGCATTGAAGAAAGTTCTGACCGAAGCTCCGGTGTTGGCTTATCCGGATTTCGACAAGATTTTCATTTTGTCGGTGGATGCGAGCCATCATGGCTTGGGAGCGGTCCTCGAACAGCCCGTGTCGATTCCTCGCAGTCCGAAGAAGCCGGGCGAGGCATGGACGGTAAAGACACGTCCAGTGGCGTATGCCAGTCGTACACTCACGGTGTACGAGAGGAATTATTCGGCCACAGATCTCGAAGGAGCAGGAGTGGTTTGGGCATGTCAGAAGTTTCGCCACTATCTGACGACAAGAGCTTTCATCATCAGAACGGATCATATGGCAGTTAAGGACCTCCTTAACAACAGATCAGTGCTGGGAGCTGGAAGACAGGCAAGATTTGCCTTGCGCCTGCAGGAGTTCGATTTCATAGTGGATTATCGACCAGGTCGCGACAATGTTGTTCCGGACGCATTGTCACGTCTTCCAGGCTATGACCGTCCAACGGAAATGGAAATGGATGGGACGGAAGTCATGTACCCGCCAGAAATCTGTGCCATTGGTGATGATGTGCTCACCTCCGCCGAGTGGAAACGCGCGCTGCGCAAGGATCCGGAATTCAAGCCCATGGTGGACTTGATTGAACGGAAATTCCTGCCGGATGATGACCAGGAAGCTGCTCTGCTGCAGAAACTCCGGCCGTACTTCTTCATACAGGACGGGCTCCTGTTTGTTTGGCACGTGGACGAGAGAGGTCGAAGAAGAGGTGACGCATTCAAATCGATCGCCGTGCCTTACGATTACCGCGAGGTGATCATGGAAGAAGTACACACGAGCTTCATGGTTGGTGGTCATCGCAGCCATAAAGCTTGCTACGCGAGCCTCGTGTCACGGTATTATTGGCCGACCATGGCACAGGACCTCGCTGACTACATCAGAACTTGCAAGGTCTGTGCAAAGTTCAATAAAGGCCCGGCCAGGCCTCAAGCTGGATTGCAAAATGAAGTCCGTGCCAACAGACCTCTGGATTTGGTCAGTCTGGATGTGATGCATTGCACGAAGAACCGGACCCTTCGAGGCAATACCTGTATTTTGGTCGTCATCGACCATTTTACACGGTATGCGGAGGCATTTGCCATGCCCGACGAAAAGGCAGAAACGACGGCCTACTACTACTTCAACGGATTCGTCGCTCGTTGGGGAGTTCCAGTGCATTTGCTGTCGGACCGTGGACCAAATTTCATGTCAAAGCTGTTCACGAAACTGTCCGAGCTTAGTGGATCTAAACTTCAGCGGACAACGGCTTACCATCCGCAAGCAAATGGAGTGGTGGAAAGAATGAACAAGACTCTCCGGACCATCTTCATGAAGTACGCGGATATCTACCAAACGGATTGGGATGACTATGTGAACTGGGCGCTTTGCGCATATAGGAATTCAGTTCATAGTTCAGTGGGTGACACGCCTCATTTCCTGATGACTGGACACGACATCCGGTTGCCTTTGGATCATTTCTTCGATGGTAGAAATGATGAGGTGGTGGAGAATTATGATTCTTACTCACAATCCCATCTGTTCCGGTTGGAGCGAGCTTGGAAGGCTGCTCGTGAGTCGTTGGAAGCGTCATCGCTGAAGAATAGGAAGAATTTCGACAAGAAGGTCAAGGAGGTCCACTATAAGCGCGGGATGCTGGTGATGCGCAAAGTTACAGGAGTAACTCCTTCCGGTATGTGTGCCAAGATGAGACCAAAATGGGAAGGACCTTACCGGATAGTGGAGAAGATGTCGGAAGTCAACTTCCGAATCCAGAAAGTTGGAACACAGGACAAGCCGGATGTGGTTCACATCGAGAAGATCAAGCCATATCATGAACGGCCAGTCAAAGTTCCAACCCAGCCGTTACATTAAGCCTTGGTATGGTCCAAGAAGGGTAGGTCATCCTACCATCAGGTTGGTCAGGATGAAAATCAACATGCTGTGGTTAAAACCATCATGGGAAATTTGGACGGTATACCGGTGATGTTTTGTAGGGAATGTATGTTGGTTATATACGTATGTTTGTTGTGAGATTAGCTACCTTATAACATTCATAAAGGTTATCGTATGTATGTGCACTGGCCCTCTTGGGCGCCCACTTTGTAGGCCGGTCACGCCAACGTACCATTAACATCACTGGGGGGATAAATTTTTTGTGTTTTTGCATTTTTTGGGTCAAGTTTTTCTTTTTGTGGGGGTTAATTTTTAATTGTTGGGAGGGTTTTGATTCAAAACTTCTTTCAACAATTCTCTAAGATTTCTTTTCATTTAATTTCCAATTAATCCCCGAATTTAAACTTTTCCTAAGAATCTAATTACTTTAATTTTTATCTCAATACAAAATTTTCCCTATTCCTTGGGTGGGTGGTCCCTTACCGCAAAATTTGGGTTATTTGTTGCATGTTGAACCTACACCTTTTTGCTTCTTGTTTCAGCTGGTAGTATTCTAGTAGTCGCCATCTGGATCAAATTTATTTCTGTATTTTGTGCTAATATCTGGAGAAGTCACCATGCATTTGCAGTTTAAGAAAAAGCAGAGGCGCGGACACGATCCTATGGTTGGTGAGGGTTCAGCCCAAGACCAGGCGCCGGACACCGAGGATTTGGAGCAGTTTCCCCCTCCAGAGGAGCCCAAATCCGTGGTCGAGGACTTGGGATCTGACCACCCCATGGGACAGCATCCAGTCGTACCCCCTTGTGTGTCCGAGACTTTCCAGGTGCCCGCATCGTCAGCGAGCCCGTTATCGGAACTGTTCGAACAATTGGATCCCACATCATATCAGGACTCGGACTCGTACAGTGCCGTGGTCGCTTCGGACGAAAACCGGATGGGCACGGGTCGTTCCAGCGTGTCATCACGTCTGGGAGGCCAACCGGAAGCCCCGTCCCCAGTGGGTTCATCTAACCCCGGGCAGATGGATCCTCAGTCTTTGCCTGAGGTCTCTGGCGAGCCTACAGAGTCCAGCTCTGTTGGCCACGACCCAGCGACTGCAGCGCGGGACTGCCCGGCCACGACGACAGGCCACCGTACAGACCATGGACGCCAGGTCCCTATCCCAACTGGCAAGCCCGAACATCAGAATCCTGTCGGTCCGACGTCCCAGGGAACCAAGCGGTCGGCAGTTGCTGCCAGTGGCGACGCTGATGAAGATTCGGACACTCGGACCTCGGCTCCCAACGGGAAGAAGCCTTGTGCTTTAGCCAGAAGGAGCAGTCCACCATCAACTTGTTCCACTAGCGCGCCGGGAACAAGTCAAGACGCTACCCCCCTCAATCCAGGGTTTGGATCAAATTTGTCCCTCAAGGACATTGAGGCACAAATGGCTTTTCTACAAAGCCAGAAGCTGTTGGTCTTACAGAAGCTTCATGATCAGTCAACAGTTTCTCAGGATGCTACTTCTTCAGTTGCCGAGTCATCTCGGTCAACTCCAGCTACATCTAAGTCTAAGAAGAGGAACCGTGGTGGTTCTCGGAAGAACTCCAGTGGTGCACAGTCAGCTCAGTCTGCTACGGAAACTGATGAGCCATCACGAAAACCATCGAAGCAAAGCAAACGTTCTGCAGCGAAACAGCAAAAGGCGGGGCCGTCATCGGCCAAACCCGTCGTGGTGGACCTGGACACCGACCAACCACCAAAGGCTAGTGATTCTACCCTGCAGAAGGCCTCCATGGGTGAAGTGGCCGATGCTCAATTGAAAGCCGGTCAGCTCGTGGTCCTGGAGGAAGTTAACGAAGACACCGACGGCTCATTAGCAAAAGTGGCAGGAGCGTTCGACGCATCATCGCCACGGTTAGCGGCAGGAATGGACGACGTCGCCCAGAGCGTCCCTTTGGTCCTCGACGGGCACGAACATGTCCTGCCGAACTATCCTCACACGGTCCTGATGACACCACAGGAGAGGGCCACCGCCCTCAGCTATGAAATTCCATCACGAGAGGAGATTGAGGCAGTTCCTGGTAATCTACAGGAAAGAGCCAAGGAACACCTCTCTGGCATCGCGACCTTTGAGCACTATTTGAAGTTGGTGCTACAGAACAGGGAGAGCGAGTACGACACTCAACATCCAGATGCCTGCCTTACTGAAGCCATTAGTGACGTTCAGGCGATTGCTAACCCGGAGAAGTCATTTCAGTTCAGCGAAGATCATCTAACTTTGCCGGACAATTTTCAACCTTTACGGCTGATCAGAACCCTCCAGGGTCTATTCGATGCGATTCCGGACATCCTGGAAACGTATCGGGCGTCTGGCGTCATCGCCATGGATATTGAAGGCGGCTCGTACACTCAGTTCGGCAATAAACAGGATGCCGCTATCACCATCATTCAGATCGCTGGACCAGTTCCATCACGACACCCGAAGGTATTTATGATCATGGTCAGCGAAATCCTGGCATCACTTACGGATTATTATGCGGTCCTTTATGCCTTGAAGATCATTCTTCAACCACCAGAGCCGGTCTACATGGTATTTGCTGGTGGTCAGGCCGACTTCCTACGTCTGGCCAAATTTTGTGGTCTCACCGGCATGGACTGCTATGCTGCCGAACTTGGAGCGATCATCGCCCAGTCTGTACCTTATATACAGGCTAGACGACGACAAGATCCGACGGTTCCTGAGGTCCCTTGGGAAAACATCACCGACACGACCAAGGAATCGTATGTCAACACTCATCACTCCCTGAGCAAGGTCTGCGAATACTGTGACGTGCCATCTCCTAAAGGACTGCGACCATTGGACTTTCATGGGTGTATGGTCTGGCCCACCGTGGAGGAAGCAACGTATGCCCTCGCCGACATCTTGGCCATCTATGCCTGCTTGGTCAAGGTCGCCAATGCCTTGCCCTCTGACGAGTGGATCCAGGTGATCTACTTGAGCAGCGCACGGTACACCTTCTCGCCAAATTTATGGCCAAAGATCAACAAGGAAGCCGAATTGGGAGTAGGCCCAATTGCGCAGGCCAGAATGTTCACCCCTGGAAACCACGCGGCTTCGCAGATTCTCCATGACCGTCAGATGGAATGCCGACGGAATCTGACTATCAAACGTGGATCAGTGAAGTACCTGAAAGGGAGCTTCGCTTGGTCATTGTCAGTCCACGAAGCGGAGGGTGGTAATGCTACCCACCCTTTGCGAGAGGTTTCCTGGGTGCCTCTGATGGAGTTGCTGACCAACTTCTACGAATTGAAGTTCATGACCAAACGGCGACGTGATGAGGGTCTGGACTTCAACTGGTACGCGATCGTCGCAAACCGCCACCATCACGCGGATCCGAATGACACACCAACGGACCTACCACCTGATAAGGCCCATCGTTTCCTGCGAAGGGATGATCAACCATCAGATGAGGAGTCTGGGTGGTCATCCACCCCTCCGAACGAGCAGACGCAGGCCGACGAACCGGAATCACTGGTGGAAGCACGGAAGGCTGCCCAAAGACGGGAAAAGGAGACGAAATTACCGCCCTTGCCACAGAAGCTTCCCCCATTGACTCACTATAAGGAAGGGACTGGTGATCCGAGGAAGAAGGAGAAGCCTCCGGTGACTTACTCTGGTGGTCACCGTTATGTGGAGGATCGTCCGACCTATCAGACGGCTGGGTCATCCCAGCCGGCGCAAACTGCGGTCACCACCAGCCCACGTAAAACGCGGTCATCTGCTCGTCAGCAGGAAGCTGAGAACCTGGCCAAAGAAACCGAAGAACCGGAAGTCATTCAGGTTTCCGACGAAGA
The DNA here is from genome assembly GCA_030248195.1 of Trissonchulus latispiculum. NCBI lineage: Eukaryota > Metazoa > Nematoda > Enoplea > Enoplida > Ironidae > Trissonchulus > Trissonchulus latispiculum. Next base: position 47,571 of record JASAND010029692.1, on the reverse strand, counting down.
ATACGCGGCGGACGAAGATCAGCCATCAGAAGCGGTCGAGCGTCGTGAACCGACACCCACGGACGAAGAGGCCCAACGTCAACAGGGCACATTTCAACCGACCCTTCTGGAATCATGCGCACCCAGGCTAACGATGGCCAATCCAGCCCTTCAATCCGGTTGGCTTCCACCTATGACGAATGAACAGCGGGCTCGACTAGCCTCGCTGGCATCAGGGATCAGGGTTCCTCGTACGTCCGGTTCGTCCGTGACGTCGTCAGGGGTCCCTCAGGCCGTGGACGAGATCCTGGTCCAGCATGGAGACATTCCTCATGTCTCGTATCAGGAGGCCAGACGCTTTCTGGTCTCTTGTAGCGAACGCCCTGGTGGTGTAACGGGCCCATCCACTTACCTTCCGGACCTCTATCACTGGAAGCTGGAACAGCCCGTGATCATCAGCCAGTTGGCCACGTCGACGGACCCGTCATCAGGGGTTCAGTCGTCCGTCAACGTCTCCATTGCGAGGGTTCAGCCCTATATCCAGATCCTGGTGCCCGAATCTATTTTGACTTTAAATGCCCTATTTCGAGACTCTCCTATTGGCGTTGATCAACCTAAACGCCATATCTACGTGGTGGGACCCCCTGCGGACCCCGAAATGCCTGGGTATGATCCTGAGAACTTCTTCAGGATGGTGGATCAGGGTAACCCGGTGTTCTGGGAAGTTTATCGGGAGGTTCCCACGGATGGCTCGGGCCCTCCTTTGCGATGGTCCGATCTGGTCATCCTGTATCGGAAACGGGACGGTGGTGCTATGGCCCATGGGATCCTGCCCTATATTAACACCTTGAACTCTTTAAGTGTCGGGGACACTAACTTTTCTCAGCTTATGGGCCCGATGTTCCTCGAAAAGGAGCAGAAGTCGGAGCTCATGCAGGTGATGCAGTTGGCGGAACTGCAGGGACTCAATCCGGTCGTGGTCATGCGGGAGCATGAGGGACTTTGCAAACGGCCTGGACACTTCGACATTGGACTAACGGCCGTGACCCAACAGGCCCCGGACCCGTCCGCCTTCGTGGTTCCTGAGCCCCGTCCAACTGGTGATGTGATGATGGGTCCGTCCGTCATCCGGACTTTGATGGGAACGGCGGTCCCGTCCACACCTGCGGCACCTACGGTCCCCGCGACACGGTTCGGCTCGAAGCTCCGTCGAGTCGAGTCATCCCAGGGCGAAACGGCCAGCGTCATCGCTCGGTCAGCACCAAAATCCCCGTTGGTTGGAGCGGAGGCAGCGAGACCTGGTGCGTCTGCCTCTCAGTCAGAAGTTTTCGGCGGTGTTTCTGGTTCGGGACGAGGTCGTGGCTTTCGTCCTTTCGGATCCGATTCGGATTCATCAACGGCAACCGCTATCACGACTCGCTCAACACCTGTGAGTCTCCGTCAACGATCCGGCACACCTGGTCGGGTGGCCTACGTCCCTCTGGAGGAACCACCTCTGGATTCTCCGGCCCATGACCAGTGGGAGGCCGTCTATCGCGGTCAACGGGACACTCAACCGTCAACATCACATCAACAGCGGTCGCCTCGTCGGGAGACTTCTCGTCCTCCCGCCTCCATCGAACCTCGTGATCGTGACTATTCGCGGTCACACCGTCGTGAACCTTCGACTGATCGTCATCGTCGGCGTTCGTCATCCCGTCGTCGGGATTCCCGTCCAACGTCACGAGCGTCTCGTGGCCAGCGACCGGAATCTCGCGATGATCGCGGTCAGCGTCCGTCTACGAGCCGTCACGAGCGTCAGCCAGCCCGTGAACGATCACCATCAGCTCGTCGTCGTGATCAGGACCGTCATCGGCAACCATCACGGGATCGTCGTTCGGAAGAGCGTCAGCGATCGACCGAGCGTCGGCATGAGTCTCGCGATCATCGCGCTGACCGTCGACCTCCAACCTATCCGAAGGCTCAGCATCACGTCGAGTCTCGTCAGAATCGTGACAAACGCCTAGCGGCCGACGCGTTAAGCCGACAACGACCGAAGCAGTCGACTTATAGCGTGCCACGAGTGAAAACTATCAAGAAACCGGATGGTCGGAACTCTGCGATTCGGGAACTTCCGCCCGAATATCCCGATAACTATACGAAGGACAATTTTCCGCCATTCCGGGTTTACTTGGTCAATGTCCTCTGTGACATGCTCAATCGGGACATTGCTCGCACGGTCTCTCGGGGAACTGAGGACCCGATCTATGACGAGTTCAAGATCGAGCAACCTACACCGGCTGAAGTCGCTCAGATCAAGGTGGACCGTTGGCCTGATGATCCGATCATTTACTGTCGGGATAACAATCTCCAGTGGATTCCACATAATGTCCCTGGAGATCCATTTGAGAAGAAACTCCATCCTTGGGTGGCCTTGTTTCGCGACGAGGTCCTTAAGTGGATGCAGGCCAATGCCCACGAGTCCCAACGGTTCCCATCGGACTTTATGGACACCATCTGGCAACGGATGTGCGCCCGCGACAGCCATTTGACCAACCACATGACGGCGAATCCGGAGTCTGAACAGACCGGCGGTCGGACTGTTTGGCATTCGCGCTGGGTCATCAAGGACTATCGTGATCGTCACGGGAAGCTGTTCAAAGGCTTCCCCGTCAATCGCGTCTCGTCGAATGCACGATGGGCCAATTGCTTGGCCATGGCAGCGCTGGTGCCTGAACTCTTTCGGTACCCGCACCTGATTCGACGGTACGAGTCACAGCATTTCTACGTGACCCACATGCACGCTCGGCGTCTACGGACCCGCTGCATGACGGTCCGTAAGGCAATGCTCGGATATCATCGGCCCAACGTCGAGGGCATTGCGAATGTGGACGAAGGCTATTTCCTGTGCTTCTACTTGGGGCCGGACTATGCCTTTTCGTTCATGCATAACCATCTGCCGCATGTGTCGTTGCCGGTGGAGCAGCTCGAAAACCAGGGTTTTCAGACCAAGGAGCACCTGTATCAGGGGCGAAAGGGCTGGTTTTGCCAGTCAGACGTCGTCATGGACCTGGTGAAGGAGCATCCCCATCAGGATGGCTTTGCTATCAAGCGTAGCACTGATCAAGCCATTGCTGCACTGCCCGCTTGTCGCATCGAGCGATGGCAGTCGGGTCCAGATCAGCTCACCCAGCGGCTGATCATTTTCCACACGTTCTATCAGTCCGTGGAAATGCAGGAGTTCCTGGTCCAGACCATCGGAAGCTATTATGGGAAGGCTTCCACGGATCCTTGGTGGGGTCTTGGTGTTCGGGTTCCTCGTGGTTTCAAACCCGACGATCTGACTTTCAACGGGAAGCATAACTTCCTGTTCAATACGGACAATTGGAACGGGCAAAACATCCAAGGGTCCCTTTACACCGAAGTGGGCCTTTGGTTTATGCAGGCGGGCCCTGATGAGCTCTGGGAGGACAGGTTTAACCCCACTGTCCGGCGCTCGTCTCCAGGCCTATCTCGACGTTGTCCGGAAGCGCATAGAGGCGGCGGCAGAGCGCTATAATCGAGGTCAGTCCGCACCTCCGTTCTTCCGACAAGAAGCACCGGCGGCCCTTCGGAAGCAACCGATCGACATGCCTCCAAATTGGACCGGTGTCCATATTACCGGGTGCGCTCCTCCGGGACAGGAGAAGAACACCTTCAACCCGTGTTTTGCCCTGACCATTTGGAATCCCTTGGAGCCCCATCCCAATGACCATCACAGGTCCACAGAACTGATCATGCGGGAATATTGAGTGCGTCGTCATCGAGCCTCATGACCCATGGTCCGTTCATTCCATCCAATATGACTCTTCGCAGTCCGGAAAGTCATCTTTCCTGATTGTGAAATCCATTGATTGTGACTTTTCTGGCATCAGATTGGACTTGACCCATGTCGCCCACCATGATGACGGTTCATCCGATGCTGGAACCTGGATTTGACTTTATCTCCATTGATCTTCGGATCCTGATCGCTATATAGATCTTTGTTTTATCTGTTTTTGTGACACTAGTTTTGCATATTTGCTTATGTTATTTTGTATTTTAACTTACGAATCTGATATCTCGAATTTGGAATTTCTTGTTTGATTTAGTTTTTGAATTGTATTACTTGTTACCTAGGACCTGAATCTCTGTTATGTGCAATGTGTCTAAATTTTGTGTACGTATGTTTTCTTTAATTTTCTTCGAATTTCTATTTACTCTCTTTGTTTATTCTCTACGAACCTATAATCTCTATGTTTAGTAGTATATACGAACCGTTAGTCTCTTGTGTTTTGTTATTTTGCGAACCTCGAATTTAGTTTATTATAGTTAGTTTTTGAACCTGTATTTTTGTTATAAATATGTCGTATGTTAATCTAAATATTTTTCGTATTTTTCTACTAGTTTTATATGCCAATGTCATTTGCTCATAATATGTACAGTGCTTTATTTTGAGGAATCATTCCATACTGCCTTATTCTACTGCCATATACATATATATGCCATATATTGTCGAAAAACCCAGTGACGATTCTCGTCATATGAAAATACAAAATTTTACCTTGGGAGGGTGGGTTTTTCTTCCCATAGGACCTCCACCTAACGGTGTGTATTTTCTATGGTTATTTTATTATTATGATTATTATTATCATAGGCAGTTTGCCTTGTTGAGCGACGGCCTGATAAACCCTAGCTCAGCTTGGTTTAACTTAAATTTAATTAATATTTTATCTGAAAGTTCAACTTCTTATCTTTTGTTAACATTTATTAACACACTCGTTTGACTATACATTCCAAAGGAGGGTAACTCCTCTTTCCCATGAGTTATCTTTGGAAAGTCATTTGTATTTTCATATTAAGTTACTTACAATCCCAGTTTAATTAATACGGTTCTATTTTTAATACGTGTATTTTTCATGGCCAAATACTTATGCATAATTTTTGTCAACTTTGTGCTTTAATTTTTGACTGTTGCTAGCGCTTCATAGTGCCTAGTATATGCTTACTCAACTGTGCTATGTGGTATTTAATCACCTGTGTTTTTGTGTTTTTTCTACACTTGTTGTTAGTTTTGACTAGCTTAGTTTAGTCTAGAGCTTAAGACTAGCAGTTGTCTGTTGTTTTGTACTGGTAGCATCATTGCTCTGTACTGTTTGTGCTTGTTGAGAGTTCAGCTCACGTACCAGTTCGCCATTTGTACAGTGATCCTCTCGGGAGTTCGGATGGCGAGCCCTGGGGAGATGTAACGGATCAAGGTGACACATGGTCAACCTTTCCGTTGCTGGCGGTAGTAGCTAGGCTAGCTACCCGCTTGGCTTCCTATATCAACATCACCGTGGGCTGGGACACGTTTGCAAGTCACGTAGCTCCCCCAACGTGTATGCGTGGGATTGGGTGGGTTCCCCCCCCTCGTGACTTTGGGAGCTACGTGATTGGGGAAAATTTCCACTAGGGGGCGCTCGTGGGAGGGTCCAACCCAACACTCGCTTCCCCCCTTCACTTCTGTATATTTCTGTCAACGCGTGCGCTTGCTATTTCTATTACTATTTCTCCCCCTATTTTACTGTGTAAATATTCTGTGTGTCTCCCTCAGCTCTCCCCAGAGCTTGGTACGTTGGCTGACCCCCGTCAGCTCCTGTAACTGTAAGTCTATTATATTGTGTGTTTGTTTGTGTTTGTCTGAGGGTTCATCCCAGTATTATTTTGTATTGTTATGATTACTATAACTTGTTGTTTCTACCTTTATTAAAGTGTATTTAGCTAGGTTTAGGATTTCTGAGCTCCTGCTAGGTAGGTAGTTCAATTCTGAGTGAGTGAGAGTGCGAGTCATCTCGCCCTTAGGATCGGATTACCCCTGCATATATTGTTTGGCGAGGCTGTCCCGACCGTCTCCTGTAGTCGGTCTGTTATCCATCTGTGCCACGGTCTCCGCGTCCGCTACGTCAGGGCGTGGTAACTGTGTTAGTACGTAGGCAAACCTACTAGCCCCGCTGCAAGACTTTTCAAGCATCATCAACCTAACCATACCGCTTAGGTTTAACATATGGCGACCGTGCACAGTTTGACTCTGTCTGGTTGACCATCACTTTTCGACGAAAATTTCGAAGTTTATTACGATTTTGATATTTTTGATTTTTCTAGTTTATTTGTAATTTAGATAATTAGTTTTGATTAGTTTTTCTTAGTTTTTATTGAGTTTATTCCCTTCTTTTAATTTTTCAAATTATTCAGAATGAGCAAGCCAGTACATAGCTATGCCGATTTTGCCTTGGAAACTGTGGTCGGGGGAACTCCCCGACTTCATCCCCGACTTCACTACTGACCGACCCCCCCAAGAAAATTTTGGGGACCGACTTCCCCCCTCCGAGAATCTATTGGGGAGGCATTGGGGACACTTCACGAATTTTTTGAACCGTTTTTGGGGAAATTTTAGCCACCCCCCCACCCCCCTTGGGCTCCGGATTTCACATCAGAATTTGGGGGAGATTTGAGTTGAGAGGTGAAGGGTTCACTTTATGGTGAACACGACACCACCCAAAATTTAGGGTAGGTAATTTAATAAATTAATTTAATTATAATTTAAGCAGCAACGCCTACCTGGTTGACTCCCAGGGCTGCTATAAAAGCCATAAATTAATTATAAATTTAGGTTTATAATTTGTGAATTTCAGGTTTCCCCTCTTCAAATTTCTCAAATTTTTGGTTTATTTGTTTCTAAATAGGCCCCCCCACGTTGTAGTAATGCGCTAGTGTAATATTTTTAGTTTAGGGATATTTTTGGTCCACCCCTAAGGACCCCATTTTCAAAATTTTTTGAGTCCAAAAACTTAGAAATTTTTGGACCCCCCCATCTGAAATTTTCTATAGTGGTCAGAAATGAATTCTCCGTATTTTTCTGTACCCTCCAGTAGGAATTTTCAAAATTTAAATCGACAGAATTTTTTCTAGGCCCCCATTTTGATTTTGTACTGTCGATTACGTCCATAAAAGATCGAATTTTCGTAGGGCTAGATTTTTCTGTAAAAGTTTTTTCCGATTTTTGGTCATTTTAGCACTATTAGGTGGTAAACAAGCTGTGATAAACGTGCCCCCATCAAAATTTCTATTTCGGTTCAAAAAGGGTAAAAATCGACTTTGACCTAAAATCGCCAATTTTGACCCAAAAATCGACGAAAAATTTAATTTTTGGCCGATTTTTCTAGTTTCAAGGGCTAATAACGGTTGGATAACATCAACGCCATCACGCCAGACCTATAATTTGAAGAATTTTCGGAAAATGGCCAATTTTCTAAACCCCCCCCCCCGTCAAAATTTTTTTGAGATTCGAACATAGTCATTTTTTTAACTAATTTTTGCAATTCGGTATTTGGACCCCCTATAGGTTTCAGTAAGTGCTCCACTCGTTTCTGAGCATAAAAATACCAGATTTTGTCCAAAATTTGGAAAAAGTTTCCATTTTGGCACCGATTTTTCGATTTTTCACATATTTAGGCGCGGTGCCCCCCCTAGTGATTTTTCAATTTTGAGTGTTTTTGTCGGTTCTGAGCCTATCTACGACTAAAACTACGGTTGTAGAACGTACCCTAACTGCAGATTTCCAGGATTCCTAGAAGTTTGGTGATTTCGACCCAAAAAGGACGCTTTTTCAGATTTTGGTTTCTGACCCTATTGTAGTTGAATTGCAATTTTCAACGATTTGTCCAATTTTGTCCAATTCCACGGTCAATTCCACGAACGTAGAGCGTAATTACACTAGAACTGCTAGGTTTTGCTTGGATTTTTCCTATTTTCGCTAAAATTTCAGATTTTTACTTTTTTCGTCGACGTGCCCCCCTCGTGTGTTTTTTCTCATAACGCCCAATTTTCGGATCTTCTGCCAAGAACGACTAAAACAAAGGTCGTGGAACAATGTGTTGTGTCTTTTTCTATGATTTCACCATATTTCTAGTGATTTTTCCCTAGATTTGACATTTTTTTGTTGTGACCCAATAGTTGACTTTTGATCATTTCATCTTTTGAGCAGATTTTTGAAGTTTTTTGTTTTGGAATACCATCTACGAACCTCAACAAAAGGCGTAGATAAATTGCTTGAGTCTTTTCTGACATTTTGCGACTAGTTTTCTTGTTTTTGGACGACTTCTTTCCAGTTTTGCGATAAATTTCGACAATCGATAATTCTGCGCGAGAATGTTTGCTCAGGCATAGAGAAAACTGGGGTAACATTTTTGATCAATTTGCTGAATTACGAGCTCAAATCATTCCGGTAGTAACTAGAGCTCAGCATCGTCAGCATTTGCAAAAAATGGCGGATATCAAAACCTATATTGCGCTTTTCAAGAGCTTAAGTCCCTATAACGGTAGAGAAACTACGTTGACTCCAGAGGAATGGATCACAAGCTTTGAGGCAATTATCCGTGCTCACGAAAGCCCTGAGGAAAAGAAACGCTCCCTATTGTTAGCCAAAATTGGGGAAACTGTCCTTCATCGACTTTCTTCTCTTGCACTTCCGGATACGTACGAAGAATTAGTCAAACTTTTGAAGCTTTTGTACGAACCTGTGACAAGGACAGCGGCTGAGCATTCGAGAAATTTCTATGTACGTATTCAAAAAGAGGACGAAAAGGTGCAAGATTTTGCCGCTGACTTGGAAATTTTAGCCCGAAAGGCTTTTCCGAATGAGAATGAAAACGGAAGGGCAGTGAACATTTTTGAACAGCTCCGTAAAGGTCTTCGCTCTAAATTGAAAACTTTGGGTGTCTCCCTCCTAGCTGATTTGGAATGTTGGGGGCAGAACATGGAAAAATTGCGCAAAATTGTGATTCAGCTTTCGCGGTGGGAGGAGGAACAAACTCAAGATTCGTTGACCTCCATTTTCCAATTCCAAAAAGGAATCAAAGACGAAAGCGAAGGTCTGTAGTGTTTCTACCGCCAAAAACTCGGAACAGGACGAAAAATTGTCCAGACTGCAGTCCCAACTTTTTGATATGAAGCTCAAAAACGCGCAATTGGAAATTGATTTGGAAGCTGTCAAAGCAGGCAAAACGGAAGCGCAAATTTGTAGTGCGAAGGCTCCTATTCCCACGTTTTGCCCTACGGTTGCTGAGCGCAAATTTGTAGTGCGAAGGCTCCTATTCCAACGGAATCCCCTACGGTTGCTGAGCGCAAATTTGTAGTGCGAAGGCTCCTATTCCTACGGAATCCCCTACGGTTGCTGCAGCTCAAGCTACACCATCTACTTCGACGCAGTCTATGCCAGCTCAGCAGCAAAATTCTAACCAGCGATCTGCTCAGTCACCGCGTGATCTCAGTAACGTGACTTGCTATGAATGCGGAAACTTGGGACATATTGCTTCAAATTGTGTCCTGCGTACTAATCGAGGCAATTCAAACTTTAGGCGCGGCCGTGGACGTGGTAATTTCCGTGGCAATAACCGCGGCAACTACCAAAACCAAAATTGGACTCAAAATTCGTGCTCAAACTGGAACAATAACAAAAGCGGTAACAACAATTGGTCTCGAAATAATTCTCGTGGTTCCAGGGGTAATAGTGGAAACTCCCAAAGGCGCGGTTCTCGTCCAGATCTAATGGATGCTAACGGTCAGGCATTTCAAATTATGTCCTACGAGCAATATCAGCAGGCGCAACCGAATGTTTCTTACATAGTTCCCTTAAATTCTAGCGGGCAGAATTTTCAGATTGCGGGAGGCGTAAACTCCAGGACTCCCAACCCGCAGTAACTTCGTCCCCTTCTGGAGAACATTCTAACCCTAGTTCTACTACAGTTTCGAATTCTAACCCTAATGTTTGTTCGGTTTTTTCTTCATCTGAGAACGTGGTGGAAAGTTTAATGAAGACATACCCCAACCACAAGACTATTTCATTTGATCAAATTTGTTCTGTCTTCTCTTCTTTTGCGGGGGTAGTAAAGTCTAAGTTACCACCTAACCATCAATTCGGACAAACAAACTTAGAAAATTGTCCAAATTCTGCAAATACGTATGTACGTACAAACATGGCATGCTCTATTCAGCCAAATTCTAATGGCTCTTCGGCGCCAAATTCTAATACGTACGTACGTACAAGCCCTCCCTCTAATGTTTTTTCCGGCTAATGGTTTTTCTGGAAACTCAAAGCAATTTCAATCTGAAATGGAGGAACGTGTTCTTTTTATACCAGATCAACAACGATGGGTAAAATTGGTACCTATTGACGGTAGCCAGGTCGAAAAGCGAAATGCACTTTTTCTTCGACCAATTCAACAAACTTCGAAGGTATCAAATCAAGCCAATTTCCATCAGGCAAACTCTTTTTCTGGTCTAACTTTTCGAAATTCACGTTTCCAAAGTCAGAATGCTGGCTTTAGGCCATTGAATTTCCAGCAACCTAGGTTTTTACTTGCAAATTTTCGGTATAATTTCCCTTTTCAGAGGCAACAGCCTAGATTTTCGAATGCGTCTACAGTTTTTTCTGCTAGGAATAATTTTGGATTTGCTCCTCGTACGACTGCTACATATGGGCGCAGCTGCGAAAATCAAGCGTTTTCCTTTGAACCTCGCGTGGTTTCCCATCTGCAAATGCCCACCAGCCAAGTATAGGGACGAGCACACCCAGATCACTAAATCCAGGGGTGTCTTCAGGAGCGAACTTTTTGGCGACCGTGACAAAGTGAATGTTGGTAGTCGATTTTTATTTAAGACAAACACGATAGGTTGAGGTAAGATTCCATAAAGGGAAGAAAATGTGCTCAGACTAGGCTCGGAATGATTTAAACGCGACCCCATGCATGAGAAGAAGCAAGGCGAATGGCAAGGTAAGATAGGTGACTCTAGTAATGTAGTAATGTATGAAGCCCAGGTGCATGGTACGGTAGGAAATGTGAAGGAAAAAGAAATAGGACAGACCCAATAAAGGAGAGACCTGCGTTTCCTTACAGAAGTAGTTACTGCCCAGTGCTGCGACTATTAGCTAACTAGGTGATGTAAACAATGCCTTTTATCTGCTGAAAGTGCCTAGACTGAATTCCTGGAGCAACCAATTTAGAAAAAATTCTTCAGCTTCTGGGGGGTTGCTTACATCTTAAGCTCAAATCTTTAGCTTATACTGAGCTAACGAAAAGCTGAATCGAAAAACGAACTTCAGATTCGTGTTCTACGACCCTGAAAACCCCTATATTAGTGTTGTTCACCGGCCCAATTTTTCGTGGGCCGGCCGGTCCCGGCCGGCCCAGCTCGCGACGCCGGCCGGCCGGCCTGTACCGGCAGGCCGGTGCACCGGCCGGCCGGTGCAAATTTTCGCAGGCTTATCCAAAATACAAATAAAAATTAAGATTTTTGATAGTTTTCAAGGCAGACTGCAATTTTAATTCGATAAGCTGCAGAAATTGTCACCGGCCGGCCGGCCGGCCTGTGTCTGACCGGCCGGCCTGTCACCGGCCGGCCGGCCGGCCTGTTCTCGGCCGGCGACCGCCGGCCAGCCGGCCGGCCTGCCCATTCAGTACCTGGGCCGGCCGGTCACCGGCCGGTCGACCGGCCGGCCGCCGGCCAGCCGGTCTAGACTGGGCCGGTGCACAACACTACCCTATATACATCTTCTCAGCAAAATCGGAGACGAAAACTTTTTCGATTTCCCTTGGTTCCCCCCTTAGAAATCGAAAAAAGTCGAAATTCAAGAAATCGAAAATTTTTGCGATATTTGAGCTCAGCATAGTCGAAAACATACCCATAGTAAATTTTAACTCATTTGGTCAAGTTTAATGATTTTGGGTGGTGGGGGTAATCGAGATAAGACCCAAAACTTTCTCCTAACACCGCTTCAAAGTTGCTTTAGAAAACAAAAATGTGAAGCTCAATGAGATCTTTCGAATGAATATATAGTCATAACTGTATAGCTGCTGCCAAACGTTCAGAAATTGGGGAAAACCGCCCTGGCCGGAAATCTCGAATTTTTGAATGGGGATTGCGCGGAGGGTGTTAGAACGCTAAAAGAACGTATAGCGGAACGTTTCGCCAAATTTCATCTTGATCTGCGCCGCTAACCAACAATTTGTGCCCAAAATGAATCACCACCTTAAGAGCGCTTCTAACTAGACCTTAGGATCTCCTAACATGCTGCTGAATATTCTCCTTGTCTGCTCCTAAACGCGCTGAAGAGTGGCTTTATGAGAATCGTTTGATACGCCTTCCTGCAAACTAAAGTCGTCAGGATTGGAATTAATCGCCATTAATCGCCAGGATTGGAGATTTCGTCAAAGCTTATGATATCTTGTATTCAGTAATTTATTGCAATCTGAAAGATAACTGACACATGCTTAAACCCAGAATCCGAGAGAAGTGTGGTGCAGGGAACCTCATGAACGTTCAAAGTCTTCTTATTCTGAAGCGTCTGTTTGGTTTATAGTGTTATCTCATCTGGATAACTGTCAAAAATACCTATTCCTCGCTGAATCATCATTATGAAAACTAGAAAGACAAAATTCATTGTCCAGAGAAAGATGGCAAAACAATCTTAAATTCGATCTATGTAATGACTTAGTTTAACAAAAACCCAAGGGTTCAACTGTATGTGTTGCTGTACTTTTTGAAGCTTTTGGAACGGTGTTTTCAGGACAAAGCAAATTTTATTAAAGATGATGGACGTAAGCAGACTTTAAATCAGCTCAAGAAATACGTAGATGTTTCAGGGAGTGACAATATAATCTGCTGATAATTCTCCTTGATTCATACAAAACTACTGATTTTGAAGGATAAGCTGTTGATCACTTGAGAACGTTTTTCAATAGCAATACTATTTGAGTGATAACCTAACCAAATTTTTTGACAATCACTCATTAGCACAACCTGGACCCGCCAGAAGTATTTTTCTTGTTTTCAGACTCTCTACACTAGACAGTCTATATCATCCGTACTTCTGGCTATAGTACTACTTGATAAATGGGACACACCAACCAATCCAATGAGGCCTTTGGATCTGAATCTGAAAAATAAGAGTACTCATGCATGATGTTTACTGAAAGTGGTGGGTGGTTTGCGCATGCGTGATATTTTTAACATTTCTGTCAACGTCCAGAAAGAACTTGCTTGCTACGGGAGTAGTTTTTCACGTTTTTATAACATCTTTTTGTGGAAAACCGGAAATTAATCTGCACGGTCAGTTATGGCGGCCAGCTTATGTTTAGTAGAACTCGAAACGAAATATTGTAACATCGTTTCAGTTTCTAGCTGCATGACAAATATATTTTCCTGTCTGAGATGATAACTTGTGACAGCAATGAACATATTATTTGTGGCAATATAGTTCTTGTTTTAAGAAGAGGAAATATCTTTGTACAGAAAATCGTCAATTCTGAACACCATTCCTTCAAACCTCGGAAACCTTTTAAACAGATTGATATGGGATTCAAACAATGGAGCTCTAAGGGTACACAGCAGGTTAGATGCAGTTTAGGCCGACGTAAATCAAAGTTTCAACAAAGCTGTAATTATGTAGGTAAGCCAACTAATGAAGCTATATCAATGAAGCAATGAAAAATGTTTTGTTCAGTTGACAGCATTTTGTGTTCAAAATGCCACGAAAGGAATGACACAAGTTTGAATGATTGAAAATGAAATCACTAATCACGTTGATGTGTTATAGATTTTGATAATCTTTCCAAAACCATCGGAGAACGTGTATTTTGCAGTAACAGCATTGAGGGGCATTGACCCTTCAGTGTAAACCAGTAACATTGCTTCATATTTATGAATATTTTCAAGGAAAAAAATTACCTTTCGTACGCGCTTAACCTTCAACTTGTGTAGAGTTGCTAGTAATCTGAACCGCGTTGCAAAAGATTCTCTTAAGGTCGCCTAGGAGCGACCCTAAGAACGGCTTAGGGTATCAATTAGGAAAATTGGGTTTCATTAATACTCCTAACCAATGCCATTTAAGAGCAATAACTGCAAAAAACAGCAAGTAAGGTATGAAACGTAAACAAGAAATAATCCAATATATTAATTATATAATAATATAATACAGTAATATACTAGTCAACATTGGTAAGGAATGGGGTGGGCCGTTTGCCCAGCTAATAATCTCCGTCTGTGGCAGGCACCACGTCTTTACAGAGGTTTGGAGGATATAAAAGTGCGCAGATTATTAAGAATTAATGCAAAGATTAAATGAGATAGGCGCAGATGAAAATAAAAATCAAAGCGTGTGCAGAGTGTCCTCATTTAACCATAATGTAGCTTTCCTGCCAGTCAAACTGCAGCTGCCAGGTCAAACTTTATGCTGATGTTAGCTTTAATGGAGAAGTTTGTGAAATATTAAAAAGGCCATTTTAAAAGGAAACGTTTTTATATTCATAATACCAAGAGTACATAATAACTAAGAGTGTGACAAGCGCAGCACTCTTAGCTATCAGGCCGGGGACATCATCTGCACGATAACGGCCTACCCCCCCCAGAAATTGTACCCCAGTGAGAAATTGTACCCCCCCACTAAACAGACCCTAGTCAGCCACCCCCCCTCCCCCCACAAATCAGACCCTACTCGATTTCACTAGGGTCTGATTTGTGGGGGGTGGAAGTCATTTCACTAGGGTCCAATTTGTGGGGGGGGGGTCATTTCACTAGGGTCTGATTTGTGGGGAGGTCAAATCGACTAGGGTCTGATTTGTGGGGGGGGGGTAGGCCGTTATCGTGCAGATGATGTCCCCAGCCTGATAGCTGAGAGTGCGGCGCTTGTAAAACTCTTAGTTATTATGTACTCTTGATAATACATAAGCGTAAGGTAAGAAAAGGCATGGCAAATAGTCTCACCAGATGGGTTCTTTGTCACACCTCACTGTGGTTCTGAGGGCTCAGAACGGGTAGTGGTCGTGAACTTTCACAATTATACGTCTATTTTTAGGAAGCGTAACCTAAGGGGAGAGGACCTGAGTTTCCAGATCTGAGGCTGCACGATTTCGTAGGTCAAAGCCCAGTAGTAGTATAAAAATGGGCGTTCCAGGACAGTGGAACTTGTGGAATAATGTGGCACTCTTGTGTAACTCGTGCCACAATGTATTAAGTTTAAAATATTTAGTTCTACACACTATTTCAAAATGGATCATACGTTACACACCAATTGCCTGATTAGTATAGCCTAATTATATTCTATATATATATATATATATATATATATATAAGCGTTCACGTTTTCAAACGATTGCACTATTTCATTATGGCTGTTGCTGTTGCTGCTGCTAGTTGTATTTGGTGTTCAAAGTCTTGGAGATGTTCCATTACAAACTACTCTCCTAATTAATTAGTTAATCTGCATAGTGTAAGTTTGACTTTTGTTTTGCTTTATTGCTCTTTTGTTTCTAGGATTCTGCTCTATTTCTTCAACCACTAAACTCACTGACGAAAGAAGATGTTCGTAGATTTAAAAATGAGAGGTGTAGCTTGCATTTGACCGTAGCTTATTAAGGCTTTATACTACTATCTGAAATCTCTAGATTCGGCTGTTTCTGTTTTCTTTTGAAAACATCTAGTACCAAACGTGTTTTGACTGACCCTTTGAGCCATGGTGTATCTAATACTGAAGTGGCTTCTGTTGACTAGTGGATAATAAAGTGCAACTTGAGAGTTGTTGCACAGATTCAGTCTCTACTCCTCTAACGTAGTGTGCATGCGTGCAAACGGTATAGCTTGTCACATGTCTTAGGCCTTTGACAATTACGAAATACCCAGCTGTAGCGCTTCTACCAGGACTGGCGGATCAGGAAGAAACCGAGGACAAGCCCGAACGGGAGGCGTCAGGCACCTTTGTACCCACGAAACCAGGACCTAGAAGAGAGAAGTGAAGAGGGAGGCCCCTTTTGATCCATCCAACCAGAAGCAACTACTGGGGGACCGGAGACAGGAGTCCAATCCGGGTCCTGAGGCAGCCTCGACACATGTAGCGCTTCTACCAGGACTGGCGGATCAGGAAGAAACCGAGGACAAGCCCGAACGGGAGGCGTCAGGCACCCTTGTACCCACGAAACCAGGACCTAGAAGAGAGAAGGGAAGAGGGAGGTTCAGCTTTTCACTCACCATTGAAAGTAAACAATTGGTCCCGCCGGGGATCGAACCACGGCCCTTCTGACTCCGGAGCAGACATGCTAACCACTACACCACGGGACCATCAGCTGAACTCCCATTGCAGGCTTATCAATCTTTCCTATGCCTACTTCCCTTACACAGCAACAAACTCATGTCTAAGCATCTAACGACAAAATTGATTCAAGCTTTGAAACTATACACAATCTTGAATTTACAAACTGAAACCATTCAAGTTCAAAAAATTCAAAATTTCCATGCAGCTCAATGCATTCAAACTTTTAAGTTGCCATTTATTTATTATTTGACAGAAATTGCATAGTCACACAGTTTTGATTTGTTCCATATTGTATCGTTTCATAGTTTTCAATCCGTATCCTTAGCGAATGATCAGTTCAGAGTTCAGATCAAAATTCAGCATTTTTAAATCAAGTTCCTTTCTTCATCGTGCGGTCTAAGTTCCAAGTTCATTCTTCCTAAATCTAGAACCGGACCATTTACATATTTCTTGGGAAATTCAAATTTCCATCTTCTGTCTCCAGGTAAACCATCGTCGCAGTTGTGATAAATTTTAAGTCTAACATCAATGTCCATAGTTTCGTCTTCCTTTCCTTCTAGATAGAATTTACCGTCTTTATCCGTCTTTGTCGATCCCATGGTATCTTCACCAGCTAAAGCAAATATTTAAGAAACTAGAACTTCCACAGGTATTACAGTTTCTTTTCTCGTACTCTCAGTTTACTGTTTGAAAATTCGAACAATGCAAAAATTTATGGATTACAGGCAAACTGGGATATTTGCGACAAAGGCGTCTTTTTTAAGTCAAAGTAGCAAGCGCTATTTCTTCAATGACATGGAAAAAGTTTTAATATTAAAAGGCTTGAATACTTTTTAAATTCAGAACAAGACAGCCGACCGATTTTGTCTGTTCAGCATAAAAAAGCATCAAGACAGCCCAGAGGTGCAAACGGTGAGCTAAATCAAGAATCTTTGCGCATCGACTTATTACGACGTTTATTGAATTCGTGATAAATTATGCAAGACAACGAATACAGGCCTGGGTATTTAGCTGAAATTTGTGTTTACTCTTGAAAAATGGCTGCTTCATAGTCAGCAATCAACAAGTTATACCTTCACTACAGAAATCGTGCACTTTATTAACCAAATGACAGACATTAAAACTCACTCAGAATGTCCTTATCTACAAGTTTCACTTCTACACCAGCTGCATCGTCAGGATTTTTTGGACAAAATAATTGTCCTTTAACTTTCACCACCTGGTTTCGCCCATAGCTTAATTGGACTAGCCAGGCGCAGGCAAGCACCACCAGATACTTCATGTTGCCAACAAAAATGATCTGCAGATACAATAAAGGCTTAAAGTGCCATACTTCCAATATCGACAGTGATTTTATAGATAAAATTGAAGATTAGAATTAAAATTGAAGATTAGAATTTTCAATAATCGGACCTTCCGAGCGGTGTGGAGTTGTAGACTACTCGCAACCAACCCGTGGTGATAATTAGGTTTTAAACTTCATCTACTTGGAATGTTTATCGGACTGCTGTACCTAATTTAAAGTAAGATCGCAAAATTTGTCATAGGCAGTGAATTATCAATTGATGCAAGACAGTGAACAGGGGACTGACTGTTTTTGCAGAAATATCTTTACTCTTGGAAATTGGCTGCTTCACAGTCAGTGTTCAACAAGTTTACCTTCAATATAGACGCCGTTCCTTTTATTAATCAAATGACAGAGACTGAAACGGCAACTATTTGGAATGTTATCGGTCTGCTGTATATGTCGTAGGTAAACGCCCTATACCGGAAAATTGCCAATTTCCCTAAAACTTGCTAGGAAAAATGCAAACGACCCGTTTCTCTGGAGAATGCGGTTATAGCCGATTTCTCTGAAGAGAGAACTCTAACAGTGCAGACTATATTTATCTTAAAGTATTACAAGACTCATGTGTAATGAATTGAGTAATTACTTTGGCTCCTCAAAGTCGTGTTTCGAATTGACCTTACAACCTTTGACCTTAGAGTCAATTAACCATATATACCATTGCACGGTTTCTTTTAAATTTTTTACAGTTGTCTTGAAATAACATTATAATAATCCTCTATTTTTGGCACTTTCTGGTATTTTACGTGTATAATCTAATTATGCGATGTTGTTAGTGCATAGGTTTTGAATAGAATTTTTTAATTTAAAGTCATAAAGCTAGTTATTTAATTTACTTCGCTTTTTTACTTTTTTCAATTGCAAACGAATAAATTTCGTAGCTTTATAATATTATAACAATGACAAACGACATTGTAGAATCCTTTAAAAATGATCAATTATGTAAACTGTGAATTATAAATCAGTTAAACACTTGCATCCGTAAATTATTATTAATTGTATAAAGAATTATCGTACTTTATCTTTGTTCGTTAATTTTGTTGGTGCACACAAGTTAATTTTGAATCCTTTAAATTTTAATAAACTTAAATCAAAATGAATCTAAATAAATAAAGCCGCTGCTTACGAAAAAAAGCGGATCAAGGATTCCTTTGTTATTCTACTTTCCGATGGCACCGAGATTATCCAGTCCAAGGTTACGAAGAAACAGCTGCTGTGCAGGGAAGGTACGATGCTGGTAAGTCTAAGTAATTATTATCATCTTCGATGTAGCTCATTTTCGAATACATGCCTCTGTGTAATTAGGAATTCACCGGGGTCTAAGCTTTGGACTAATTTTATTTACCGAAATTTTGAAATTTGAACGAGCAAAGGTAACGTAAACAACGAATTTCTCACAAGCTTGAATTAGGTTGAAATTTTTCGAAAATTCGGGGTTTCGAATGCCCAAAAGTGCAGTGGGAACCGAAAATAAATATGCTATTAAATATACGTATTATTGCTGATTAGTAATGTTCACTGAGCAAAATTTCAGCTCCGGAGCTCCGGTTGAGCAAACCCACATAAACAACATTCTCCCTTCCAAACATCGCTCCTCTCCCAAAAATGGCCCCGCCCAAAACATCTTGGCCCCAAAACCAAATTTTTCGCTAAAAAATCACCAGAAGACCATATTTTCAACTGCTTATTTTTGCACTAAAAATTTTTCAGTGAATATTTTCGGAATTTCCATGGTTCTCCTGTTAAGCAGGATGAAATTCCTTTCCAGGTGCTTCATGTCCTCACTGGGCATCCGCCGTCCTGTGGGCCGTTCGATGAGCCGATCACCAGTGGTTCCTTTGTCAAATGGAAACAGCAAGAAGCCACTAGTGAGCTTGGCAACACCATTGAATTGGTAAAGAATAGAATCCCTGCCTTCCTACTATACCTTCACGATCGCAACAGCCACGGAAGACAATATCTTGCAAAGAGAAAATCGGCACCTCATTCCAATATTGCTGTGGGTAGCAGTGTTGCCGTGAAGATTCCTCGTGTTGACAGGTCCAATGTGGATCAGAAAAATTTGGTCGCTAAGGTTGTCGAAAGAAAAGGTGATATCGTGAGACTTCAGACTGGAGCAGGTGTAATTGAAAGAGGCTTTCATGTTGATAATTGTTATCCTTGTAGCAGCGTTCAGGTTTATCCTAATGTTGCCGAAGCGTCCTCAGTATCAGTTGTAACTGCATTTCGCAGCGTAACCAGTTATAGCAAAGCAGGTTGTGTGTGTAATTGCAAGGGTGGGTGTTCTACCAAATTGTGTAAATGTATGAAGAATGGTGCAAGTTGCAATAGCAAATGTCATAAGGGTATTACTTGTAAAAATAAGTGTCGATTAGATTTATAACAGTATAATGTTCGTTGCATTTATGTAGTGAATCGGTTGCAGACGTAACATTACAATGATTGATTAAGGTGGTGATTCCTTTTGGGCACATATTGTTATTTGGTGGCGTAAATTAAGACGAAATTTGATGAAACTTTCCGAAATAAGTTCTTTTAGCGTTCTAACACCCTCCGCGCAATCCGGATTCAAAAATTCGAGATTTCCGGTCAGAGTGGTTTTTCCCAATTTCTGAACGTTTGGCAGCTGCAATACAGTTATGACTATATTCATTCGAAAGATATCATTGAGCTTCACATTTTTGCTTTTTAAAGCAAGTTTCTAGCTTTTCTCTACCGTGAGATATAGCCGATTATCTAGTTTTGGCGTCGAAAACTTGTCATTTTTGCAGAAATCAAATAATCCAACATTTCTTGAACTATGCAAGCCGTAAAATCAAACTAAGGGCGTCGATCTGAAGGTCTCACAGGGACAAATAATCCGACGCATGATCGTCTTCCAACTGCTATCCTGTAGGCTGCTATCATAAAAAATGTAGTTTTTGCAAAAACACGACCAATTTTTTTCCAAAGATTGTGGAGCATTCACAATGCGAGCTGGGGGGCTGCTACTGAACAAATGTGTTCTGCATAAATATACCCAGGGACGATTTTTTAGTTGCCCCGATTGCTGCTTTCTAGCTATAGTAATCGCTTGACAAATTTGGAAAAAGTAGGTAAAATCCAGGTTACGCACACATTTCAGTTTATTTCTCTATAACGCAGAGCGATTTCACAATAAATAAAAAATCGTCCCCAGCTATTTGATGGAGGTATCGAATGATATAACCGATGTCTCACGAAAAAAATTACTTGAGTCTGCAAAAATTCTGGAATATTATACTTCTTCTAAAATGTGTTAAAAATATTTTAGAAAAGCAACATTAGTTTCGTGGCATGCATTAAAAAGAGAAAATGTCAAGCTACATTTTGATATAAAAATGGCTTCTTAACTCCAAGTAATGAATGAGTTATAATGGTGCAAACTTTATGTGACCAAAGGGAATCACCACCTTAAACGTTGAAATTTTCAATAAACCATTTGAATTTGAACGATTAGAATTTGTCCGGAGGTAAGCTTTGATTTGGGTAATAAGAAGAGTTATTTAAACGAAAATTAAAGCGCAGATGTAAACATTGTTCACAGCTTTTCAACATATTTACAGAAACCACCGTTTGAGTTTTTCCTGCAGTGATACTGGCTATAACCTTATAAGGGCCTTATAAGGACAGTTTTCCCAGTGGTTGAACGGTGATACTGTCTGCGTTGCCTTGTATCTCCTTTTGTATATGTATGCCCGGATCCCGGGATGTGGCTGCGCTGCTGCTCATGCAAGTTACCCTGACATCCTTTACTACAAGAGAACTGTCCAAGGAAGTCATCAGTGGTTGGAACTTGTATTGGATTTTGGTAAAAATGGGGAAGGGTCTCTGTGGACCCGTCTGGGTGCAATTACCCCTTCTGTCCTTTGGTTCAGGGTACTACCGGGCCTTATATGGACAGTTTTCCCTGTGGGTGAATGGCTCGCTGTTTGCCCTGAATTTTCTTGTGTCCTTGGGGTAACTGCCGTGTAGCAGCAGCTGCTGCTATTGCTGGTTACGTCTGGTTGAAGACAGCGGGGTTCTCGGGTATCTGTGGATCTATGACATTATACAACGGAGCCGGACGAACGCACAGCCACCAATTGTTACTGATCAGCCATGGCTGTCTTCATCTTAAAGTATCTTAAAGTAAGTAAGTAACCGCTTTCCCTGCAGAGAAACTGGCTATAACCGCATTCTCCAGAGAAACTGGTCGTTTGCATTTTCCCTAGCATGTCTTGGGGAAATTGGCAATTTTCCGGTATAGGGCGTTTACCTACGACATATGTACTTAATTTAAAATTCCAGATAACAAAATTTGTCAAGTGCTAAGTGGTTGACAAAGGCTGTGTGTCGTTTCTCCCACATTTTACTGTTGGAATTTGGGAGGACTATTAATAATTTAGAATTTTAATAAATTTTCAAATTTTTTAATTCATCAACTTCCAGTATGCACCCATACAAAATTTTTAATATAAATTTACTAAATTGGACTTTTTAAAAGTTTAGTTTAGATAAAACATTGGCCAAGGAAAACGTACAACCAACTACATAAACGTTACTAATTTAACTTGAAACTGACTTAATTCATTTTAACTTTAAACCTTAAAATCTTAGGCCGATTTTACGTATCACTGTGACCTTTAACTTCTTTTATTTCGCAAGCTCAAAATGTCATTTATAATAAATTGGAGATGTCAGCTGAACCCTTTCGTGGGAGAAACGACACACAATCGTTGACAAACCATGCAGAACTGGAAACCATGAAGCCATTCGAAGAAGTCCTTCAAGTGAATGGTTTCATGATTTATGATGATGCATAATTTTCTTATTGTACCCTCGACTGGATGAAATGATAAGGTCTATTGTCACACAGAAATATCACATACATACAAAATCAAAGCCGTGCGTTCTATAATTTTGATGAACTAAGCATTACCTGACAAGGTTTCGTCATGACGAACGAATCAACTTACTTTTTTGCAGAGTAAAATTTATAAATTCTGAAGCTGCGTCTGAACGAGAACTTTACGAAGAGGACAACTGAATTCTGCAAAAATTTCTAAGTCTTTGAAGTAAAACCAGATCCCGCTGGGACTAGCTTGGCTTCCGTCCCTTTTACAATTATAAAATTGTCACAATTGTTTGCTTAAAGCTTTGCCTTAAAAAGTTTCTTTTAAGCCTCTTCGTTTCCTTCAAAAGTAATTGCGTCGACTTAAACAAAACCTACACCAGGCAAAATACAAATACTTACCCAGTGTGCCGGATGTTTGTTTTGATGCTTTCAGAAAATAGAACCAGTCATGCCGTCTCGCTAACCGAACAGAAACTAAACTGAAACTAAACTTTCAGTTGAATTGAAAACTCGACTAGAGAATTAAGATGGGCAGGGCATAGCGAGAATTTAACACAAAAAGCTAAAGAGTAAGCAAAAGGCATGCATGAATGTCCCTCACAGTTAATGCTTTTTGAACCATAAGAAAAACATAGGAATATATCAGTTGCGGGCCAACATGCATGGAATCAAGTGATCTGGCATTCCTACTGCCTCTCTTTTTGATCTCTGGATGCCACGGTGTTGCTTTTCCATCAGCATAAGACAGTTGGGTTTGAACTAAAATGTAACATTTTGTGAATAATCAGGATAAAATTTGTGGCTGCTAATCTTCATCAAAAGTTTACAAAACATCAGGCAGTTGGTTGTTCCTAACGTTGTTTTGCTGGTACAGTGGGTAATTCGAGCTGTCTTATTGCAGGTCTGCCATTCGGGCTGCCCTCTCTGATGATGGATGTTGTGAGTTGTTAAAGTCATTCGGAAGCGAATTTTTCTGGTGTGTTTGTTAAGTTTTTATTGGAATAAATGACTTGGTATCCTTGTAACACCTGAGCTTAGATTACATCTTATTTTCGATCAGTAAATCAAAATACCACGCAATTTTATTAGATACTTTTCGAACATTGCACACCTTCGACACGACCCTCGCAATCAGTACGGTCTGTCGTGTTGTGAATTCAGGATTATAAACCCGGCACTTAATTAGATCATTATATGATAACCTTGGGAAAATGGGGGTGAGGGCGAGTGAGGTGAGAAAATGCATTAACACTAAGGCGGGGTCTATTTTTTGATGATTTTTTCATTCTGGCTTTGACGAATAGGGTCATTAATCATACAGGTAAGGTCATTAATCATCGAGGTGCAGATGTCTTTCAAGGTCATTGTTGGCCAATTTTCCCTTTAGCTTGGATTTAAGCTTGTTTGTAACATATATTATGTACTAAATTTGTAACAAGTGTTATTTGCTTATTATTTTACTTTTTACGTATTTGCAAGTTAGTTTGTCTACGTATTTAACTTTAAGTTTGCTAGACTATAGTTAGGTTACCTGCCTAATTAGTGTTTATTAATTAACTGTCTAATTAAGTAAATATGAAGTAACATTTTCAAACTTTTTTCAAACTTTTATTTACCTGACTGTTTGCCAATGAAGTGTTATTCTTACCTATCCAGCTCTTCAGAGTGTAAACCAACTATATTTCTACAAATTTTTCCTTTTCTCTATCGTATAGACCAAAAATATTATTGCAAAATTTTCTTCCCTTAACAACTAAAATTTTCCTTTCTTGCATTCCTTCTAATTTCTTCATCTGGACCTTTGTATTAACCTTGAAACGGAAGACATGTAACAAACACTTAAAGAAGACAAGATTGTTAGTTACGTACTTCAGAATATACTGATGTTCGCTGCCTGCTAGTGTTAGCATATCTTTAGCATACTGAGGACTCAAACCTGTCAAAAGTCTTTCTCCCTGCTTGTTTAAATTTTTTCCCTAGCTAGCTGCCTGCTAGTGTTAGCATATCTTTAGCATACTGAGGACTCAAAGCTGTCAAAAGTCTTTCTCTCCCTGCTTGTTTAAATTTTCTCTCTCCTGCTCCCTATTAGCTGCCTTCTAGTGTTAGCATATCTTTAGCATACTGAGGACTCAAAGCTGTCACTATTTTTCTCTCCCTGCTTGTTCAAAATTTTCTTCCCCTATTAGCAGCCTTCTAGTGTTATCATATCTTCAACACACTGAGGACTCAAACCTGTCAAAAGTCTTTCTCCCTACTAGCTGCCTGCTTGTTCAAAATTTTCTTCCCCTATTAGCAGCCTTCTAGTGTTATCATATCTTTAGCATACTGAGGACTCAAACCTGTCAAAAGTCTTTCTCCCTATTAGCAGCCTGCTAGTGCTATCATATCTTCAACACACTGAGGACTCAAAGCTGTCTCCCAAAAGCCTATCTTTGCACCTGTCTCATTGCAAAGCTTACATTGGTTGAATTTCGCTCGTTAGAAATCTTTATGTGATAAGTTGATTGCACCTGTCTCAATGAAATTAAAGACGTAAACAATGAAACAAATTGGTTGAAAATAAAAATTTTATGTCTCCAATTACGTAATATTGGGAAAACTTATCACACTAATTTTGGTGTCAACGTAAAGAGCAAACCGTGAACCAACTTCGGTCACCTGTTTGTAATTATATGTTGGCTAGGTAGTTAGTAATAATTGGTTAAATTTGACTATGAAAATTGGCTGAAAATGGGTGATTTTAATTTTATGTCTCCAATTACGCAAGATTGGGAAAACTTTACGTGAAAAGTTTTATGTCAACGTAAAGAGCAAACAATAAACTAACTTCGGTCAACTAATTTTGTTTAATAGTTAACTAATTAGTTAGTAATAATTTATTAAAGTCAACTATAAAATTGGCTGAAAATGGGTGATTATAATTTTATGTCTCCAATTACGTAAGATTGTTGACACCTATTGGGTTAATTATGGTGCCTGTGTAATAAAGTAATAATGAACTAACTTCGGTCACCTGTTGATAATTATAGGTTAACTAATTAGTTAATAATAATTAAAGGTGACTATGAAAATTTGTGTGTAATGAAAATATTGTTACATAGAACTTTTGGTACAAAGACAATACAACTTTTGTTCAATAATTAATGAACAAGGGTATGCAAGATTGATGGTGTATTTTATGAAACCTAGCACAAGAATGCTGCAAAGTTTAGACATATATTGCAAGTTTGGCAGGTTTATTAACCTTACTGACATTGACTTTCACCAGATTTGTTCACTTACTATACATCACCGTGACAATGAATTCCGGTAAGATTTTAATTGTAGCATTTTTAAAAGTTGTATTTTTAATGATTGCATTTTAGGAGTTGGATTTTTTAGTCATTCAAATTTTGATTGTCACATTTTTGGCAGTTGTACAGTTTGAACATTACATTTTTGCATTTTACAGTTTGAACATTTCATAGTTTTTAGATTAGCATTATTTGTGCATTAAGCATTAAGCATTATGTGAAAATTATTACTTATGTTTCAGGTTCACCATCTGTGGAGAAGATCATAGACAATTTGGTCATACTATGTGATGAAATGGATCCCGCTCCAGTGGCAGACTACATGGTTGAACATCGGCGCATAACCCCAGATTATCGAGATATCATCAAGTCCGAAACAAGATACGATGGAGTGTTTGATCTCCTACTGCGACTGAAGCGGAGCAAAGATATAGTGCCCCTGCTCCACGAGGCCTTGGTGAAGTCGAAGCAGTACAATCTGGCCAAACTGTTTGAAGGAGGATCCAAGGAGAAAGGAGTCACGTGGAAAATTTACACAAAGAGCAAATATTTGCTTAGAGAATGCCAGGACACCTTCCCTACAGTACAAGCAGCGAGACTGGACGCAGCGATGGCCCTTGGACCCTTGGGATGCGACAACCGTGCCGTCGTATTCATCGAGTGGATTGGAAATTCTATGGTGAAACAGTGGAATGTGCCCGAATGGTTCGTATCCCCATGGAATCACCAAGACTGTAAAGAACACTAACTATTATTGACAATAACATGGCATTATTAATGTACAGTAAACCTTTGACTATTATTATCATTATCATTATTATTATTATTATTATTATTATTGATTGCATTACATGGACATTACTAATGTACAGTAAACAATTATTATTATTATTATTATTATTATTATTATTGTTATAATATGGTATTAGATAACACTACTGTAAACCATTGCATAACAGTATTGCATACCACTGTAAAATGTTGCATACAGTAAACGAAATGTTACGGATAACATTAGTTGGTAGGTAGGCAGTTAGCCATGAAAACACGGATTTTTGAGCATTTCTGCTTCTAGCCTGTCTAGCATATTGTAGATAGGTTGAATACTTCTGCGATATCTTTTGTATTCACGTAGGTCCCTCATCTTATCCCTGACTGCATCAATTTCGTAGATATGAGGTCTTGGTGGTAATCCGCATTCACGTCTGATGAGATGTTCGTCGCCGTGACATAACGTACCGTAGGCTTTACGAGAAACTTCCTCAATGGCACTACGTGGATCAGGACATTGTGAGCTTGTCCAGGACTTACTGCCTATAGTCATGACTGCAACATAATGACCGGTAATCTCAATGCGAATAGGTGGACTTTGGCGCAGGGCCTTTTGTAACAGTTCGTTCAACAGGCTTCGGGCAGACATGATGCACTAATGAACTTTAAACCTTATCACCTTCTTATTAACTAAAGACCTTGCATCTGATAGGGCAGACTCACTCCGAGCACCAGTTAATATGACCTTGCCAGTGTGGAAGATGAGTGCAGTAACTTTGGCAATCTTACACGTGAGACCATTAAATAGCTCTGGTTCATAGCAAACTTGATGGGTATGCCTGATACTTTCATATAAATCCCTTAGGTCTATATACCTGCCAACTGAGAAGGATCCCACCAGGTTCACCACTTCGCCTTCGCGAAGAATACCGACATTAAGAGCGCCTGCTAGTTGACGAATACACTGATTAGCTCGTTCGATTGATTTACATCCGAGGCAAACAAAACTACCACTAGTGAATAATTGGAAAGTCGCCTCTTCGTGTTTCAGACTACCGCCAATAAATCCACGATAGAGTCTAATGTTAGGAATGTTCGTTAAGTGAAGTTCCCTGTCAAAGCGTCCACTGAGAACAACATTAACAATCATTGTTACTCCCTTGGTATCACATCACCCTCACTTATTAATGTGGAACACTAAGGTATCACCCCACGTCTATAAAAAGCATGGTAGTAGGGCTAATACAAAGACGGCATCTAAGTTCTATGGTAATAAGAAGCGAATAGAGGTACTGTTAAAGTGCGCCGTACAAGATCCTGACTATGGCTACTGGTGCAAATTCCCAAGAAGGGCATTCCTTTTTAAACTATACGAAACTCCAATTGGTCAAAGGAGTTCCCTGTATAATCACAAGCCTTCTCATAAAATTTTTATTGTCTACGATTGTATTAGCGATTTTGTTGTCACAGCATACCCAGTGTAAGCTACCACCACTGAAGGATTCCGTCACGATAGACAATGCCATCTTTATTCATAATGGTTGGACTGAGCACCTTGTATCACTTGATAGTTTTCACGAGATCCGCCAATTCATATACAACTGTCTAAACTTCCAGTGCCCAGTCTATATCAACGGATCTATTCCATGTCCCTACACGTCCACATATAACGAGACAACTCTTTGCCTGGATCAAGATAAGCGTGTCCTTTGTGGCTTTGTTGGTCCTGTCAGTTTTACAGCAGACCAGATATACCAGCTCTATAGTCAATAAGTAGGCCTACGATACTGGTGTAAATACCTCTATTCCATATATTGCACCATGGGTATCTATAAGGCACTCCAGAGCCTGATCCGCCTCAGCCGCTATCACAAGAATAAATGCAGACGATATCCGAGGCAAAAGATAATCATTTCTATTCCTGGCATTGGATGGCGACGAATTCTACATGTCGATATGAAGCAACTGATCAATGAAGATGAAGTAGTGGAAGAACTTATTCTCGATGATGAAGATATGATGGATACTACCAAATGAAGAATGACGTGATGATGATATGAAGATTCAACAGTGAAGAAAGAACACATGTATCAGGAGACAAGAAAAAATATGACACTATGATGACTATATATACTTGTTGATGATCGTTGCATTGAGTATGTGCACTGTATGTACAATAAAGTCATATAAACAGCGTTGGTGTTTTCATAGTAAGTATGGAGAGAGTTAGGACACCAAAGTTTCAGCATCCGTTCACGTGTATCGTGGCGGCTCCAACAAAGGCAGGAAAGACCACCTTTGTGTCACGACTGGTAGAACATGCAGATGAAATGATATCAGAACCACCTGAAAAGATTATTTGGTGTTATACTGAGTGGCAAGATGCATATGATAGACTTCCCCAGGTAGAATTTATCAAAGGTCTACCGGATCTAGAGAAATTGAAAACCCCTGACGCAAAGTTGGTAGTACTTGATGACCTGATGAGTGAAATTAAGCAGCAACCTAACCTTGTTCAACTGTTCACCCGCGGTTGCCACCATTGGTCCTGTAGTGTCATCAATATCACTCAAGACATCTTCTACGATAGGCAGCGGACTAATAGGATAAATAGTCAGTATATTGTCCTCATGAAGAATCCAGCCGATAAGCTAACCCCGATGAACTTGGCAAGACAAATGTATCCAGGTAGAGTGAAAGGATTTATGGAAGCTTTTGAGCATGCCACTAGTCGACCGCATGGATATCTACTGATAGACCTAGACCAGAACACACCAGAAAAACTCCGCCTACGAGGGCATATTTTCCCAGATGATCCTTACACTGACGTATATTCCATAAAAACTGACAATATCAAGAAAGAATAATCATGGATCGTTTTGAAAGAAATATCGATACACTGCGACTATTGTGTCGTTGCAAAAGTCGTAAGCAAAGAGAGGCAATTGTTCTTCATGGAAGTTCCGACCTCATTAAAGCTATTTGTGACTGTGCAGAAAATATCCTCTCTGGCAACGTAAAGATTTCCCAGAAAGACAAGAAAAGATTAGCAAGATATAAACACGCCCTAAGAGCCCTACGAAAGAAACGAGTCAGTCTTAAGAAGAAGAAGAAACTAATCATTCAGCACGGAGGATTTTTACCAGCTCTCCTGGGACCTATTGTAGGTATTGTCAGTGGACTGCTCGGAAATCTCATAAGATAATAAAAACTGACACTGATGAGCAAAGCAACGATGGAATACTCAATACTAGTTAAGCCAGACTACTTTGATGAGCACACAAGGGTGTTGGAGAAGGAAGCTAGCAATGTTCTCAAGTCCAAACTACCAGCAGATATCAAGAGTAAATTGTTTAAACAGGCAGACTACAGGCGTCGAATACTACGAGATAGACCAACGGAGATGACCGTGAAGTCCCATGCTATGCCAGACATTGTATCTACCTTACCCCCAACACTGCAACAGAAGGGTAGGCATCTGATTGAACATATCATGAGTATACCAGGTCTCAAGGTTAACAGTCGAGGTGAAATAGAGTATCAGGGTCAGCCAGCAGTTGGATCTAGAATATATGATCTGATTCACGACTTCATTCGCAACAGACCCAGTCAACCACCGGCAACAGGGTGGCAAACATTGGCAAAGGCACTAAGAGACAGCAACGTACCTCGAGAACTTATCGGAAATCCACGGTACATAAATATACAGACAGGTCAAGGAATTAGGTCAGCCCTAAGAAAACTCAAATGGAAGAGGCACTAGAGAATACAGATAACACCACCACCTTAGAGAAGATTTACTATGATCCGCAAAGTCCTGCAGCATTTGGTGGTATTAATCGGGTGTATCAGGAGGCAAAAAGACATGGAATCTCGAGGTCCAAAGTCACTGATTGGTTGGAGAAACAGTACACTTACAGCATCCATAAACCAGTTAGACACAGATTCCAAACGAGGAGGTATCAGGTGGCCGGTATCGACGACCTATGGCAAATAGACCTGGCAGATATGGTATCTATAGCAGACAAGAATGATGGCTACAAGTACCTATTCAACTGCATTGACGTCTTCTCCAAGTACGCATGGGTGATCCCAGTTAAAAGCAAGGGTGGTCAAGAGATGACTAGAGCTTTTCGTAAAATACTGGCAGATGGCAGACGACCACAACACCTACAGTCAGACAGAGGCAAAGAATTTTTGAACAAAGATTTCCAGTCACTCCTCAAGGCGAACCACATCAACTTTTATACATGCAATAATCCAGTGATCAAGTGTAGCCTCGTTGAGCGTTTCAATCGAACCATCAAGACAAAGATATGGAAATACTTTACAAAGACCAGATCGTATAGGTACATTGACGACCTTCCTCAACTCGTGGAAGGCTACAACAATGCTCGCCACAGGAGTATTCGTATGACGCCAGTGGAGGCATCGAAACCTGAAAATATGGAAGAGGTTAACAGGGCGCTTAGACGTGCATCCCGTGGAGAAACCCAGCCAAGTGAAAATAAATTGAAGAAGGGAGATATGGTCCGTATTAGCAAAACAAAGGGTCTCTTTGACAAAGGATACCTCCCTAATTGGTCAGAAGAGTTGTTCCGTATCAGAAGTGTCAGGACAGGTGACCCACCCATGTACCTCCTAGAAGACTATGGTGGCGAAGAGGTGGTCGGCGGATTCTACCAGCCTGAAGTACAAAAGGTTGACGAACCAGACACCTATTGGGTAGAAAAGGTTATAAAAACCAGGCGTCGAAAAGGTCGTAAAGAGTATTTTGTCAAGTGGCTTGGATACCCTGACAAGTTCAACAGTTGGATAACTGAAGACAATGGATTTTTACCTATACCTACCCAGTAATACAGCAGACTATCCAACAAACAAACTGCACAATTTCCGAGTCAAACTTCCTCATCGTGTTGACCTCGAAGGCGAATGGGAGGTGGCACTTGTAGAACTTGGATATCCTGTCACCTGGTTCAATGTAGGAAACAAGGATGATGCAAAACTTGGAGTGACAGTTGGTAAGAAGACCTTCCATAATCACATCCCACTAAACAACTATGAGTCAATATTTCAACTCTGTGATGCCATCAACTATACCCTTGAGCTAACAAAGAAGATCAATTGTGAATTGGCCTACGATGAACTTCATAGACGTGTCGGACTTAAACCTACTACCCTAGATGAAGAACCAGACTTTAAGGCGTTACACTTTAGTAAACAACTCAAGTATATGCTAGGATACTCTGACACAAAGGTCGTACCAAAGGAAAAGACAGTCTCACCACCTAGATACGCAGTGGCCGCTAATGCACCAGACCTGAGAGGCGGACTATATTCCCTCTTCATATACTGCGACGTGGTGGCACCGCAAATGATAGGAAACACCATTGCTCCCATCATTCGTGTTGTCAGTATCGAGGGAAAACATAATGATACTGTTGATCGAATATACAATAATCCACACTATATACCAGTGCTAAGAAAGGAGTTTGATAGTATTGAAATACATATAAAGGATGATCACGGTATGGCGGTAGACTTTGAGTACGGAAAGGTCTTTGCTAAGTTACACTTCCGAAAGCGAAGATGAGTTTCTACCTGTATGTGACCGGAAAGGACGGAACCTTTGAGAACCAGCTAGCTCACCCTCTGCATCTACATGGCAGGTGGTCCGTTGCAATGGTTGACTTTATCTATCCTCACACTTGGAAAGCCATTAATTCTAATGCAGACACATTCATCATAGTCCTATTTGAGGCAGACGAGAGAGCAGTTAGTAATATACCCAGGCGGAGATACTATAACCTTCACGATCTGATAAATACCATCAACCTTACCATTCAGTCAATTCTTAATGAACGTCAGGAATCACCTCCTATACGTTTCGTCTATGATCAGGAAAAGGATCGAGTCTACCTAGACTTATACGAAAATCCAGAACACCTTGAAAGACCCAACTTCGGGTTTATTCAATTTGCTCCTACCATTGTACGCATGCTTGGCTTTGACTCTCAGAAATTCACAGTAGAGGATGGCAGAGATGCCCTGAGGACAAAGAAATTCTACGCACAACGTCCACCCAGCCTTAACTTTCATTATCTTCAAGTCCATTGTGATATCGTGAAAGAACAACTGGTGGGCACAACTACCGGCAACCTGCTGGCAGTAGTAAAGGCGGGTGAAGAGTATGGGAATACCATCCAGTACTCTCCAGAACCTCACTACGTCCCTGTGAATAAGCATGTGATCAATAGCATTAAAGTCCATATAAACAATCACATTGGCAGGAGTGTACATTTTGAGTATGGTAGTATAGTTATCAAGTTACACTTCAAGAAAGATGAGGACCAGATATCATCCAGAAACCGTTGAAGACTGGCAACTGCACCTGATACAGAGAGGGTCTGGTTTCTACGCCGGCCAAAGGTATCAGCGAGGAGATGGCCTAGGCAGCCTCTTGAGAGGTATTGGACGCTTTATTTGGCCAGTAGTACGTCGTGTAGGTCTAGAGGCAGGCAGGCAGGCCTTTCAGACAGCCGGAGATGTGGCTCGTGATTACTTGAATAGAGGTGAAGATCCAAAGGAAGCACTCAAACGACATGGGAAGGCAGCCATTGGACGCCTGCTGGAGAACAGTGGAAAGGCAATACAGCAAGGAGAAGGTATTGGAAGCAGACCACATAGACGCAAAGTTAAGAGATTGAAGCGCGATATTTACAGCCCATAAAAACCCGCCCTATGTAATACCAATTATATACTAATAATTATTTCAATGGCTAAGCAAGTAGATGAACGGTCTATGCCGGGCTTCAAGTCCGAAATGGATCTCTTCTCGCTACCTCCAACTCAGGTCAGTGTGGAGAGTGGCTATATGGCAGAAATTTATCCCCTAAATCCTGTAACCAGTAATGGTCCATACCTATTCCTTGTACCAAAGGATTCTTATATGCTTGACCTGAACCGGAACTACCTTTACCTAAAGCTACGGATAACTGACAGCGATGGAAAGGCAGTGGCAAAGGCGGCCGACGGAAGTATCTCGGTAGCACCTATCAATATGCTAGCAAAGTCATTCATTAGACGACTGGTGGTCAAACTATCCGACAAGGAAATTTACAACAGTGGAGACCTTTATCACTATGGAGCGTACCTGGAGACTATCGCCAACTTTGGGAAAGAAGCAAAAACATCTCATCTGCAGAGTAACCTATTTGCAAAGGATAGTGATTTCAACGATATCTCCACTACGGCAGCTAAGCATCGGGGTATACCATTTACAGATGGCCGGTATGTAGTAGTGGCAGGACCCCTTCATTGCGACCTCTTCAAGCAAGACCGATACCTCCTGAGTGAGTGCCAGTTGAGTCTGGAATTACACCGTAACAGTGACGACATCCTCCTCCAGTCAGCAACCAGTGGATACAAACTTTTAGTCGACGATATACGTTGGTATGTGTGGAAAGTCAGACCACAAGACTCTCTCACCATGGCAATTGAGGGTGTACTGAGAGACCATGAGACAGCCAAGTATCCAATCAGGAGGACTAAACTGGTGACAAGGCATATCGCTCCTGGTGTGCAGACTGTTGTTGAGAATTCCATATTCACCGGTCAACTCCCACGTAGAGTCCTAGTGGCAATGGTCAAGTCAGAGGCATTCAATGGAAGTCAGAAGCATAATCCCCTCGAGTTCCAACACTGTAATGTCAGTGAGATTGCCCTAAAGTATGGTGATGAGTTTGTACCAAAGCAGCCAATGAAGATGGCATGGGATAAGTTCCAGTATACGATGCCCTTCATATACCTCTACGAAGGCAACGATATGGCCGGATCCACCAAGGGAGCAGACATTTCCTACGAAGACTTTGCCAAGGGATACACTATTTTTGCCTTTGACCTGACACCAGACAATATTGATACAGGGGCAATGCAACTGATCAAGGAAGGTGATGTGTCACTGAGGATGCAACTTGAGAAGGCCCTACCAGCCGCCACTTATCCCCAGGGTGTAGAAATCATTATATACGGAGAATTTGATAATCTCATATCAATAGACTATAATCGGACACCATTCTTTGACTACGCACTATGAATACCCGTGAGATCCTTGAGACTTTAAGGAAAGACTGCAAAGTTCCTCTCCTAGGAGTATTTCCCAGTGATAAGCTACCACGGTACCGCCCAGGATGTCTTGTTGCTAACACTGAGGCATCCGGTGAGGCTGGTGAACACTGGGTTGCAATGTGGCTAGAGGATAACAGGGTAGAATATTTTGACAGCTACGGACTACCACCTCTCCTCTTCATGTCATACATTGGCAGGAGGGAACTACAGTATAATCGCATTCAGTTGCAAGATTTCACTACTGATGTATGTGGGGAGTACTGTATATACTTCCTTCACCACAGGTCCCGAGGAAGATCAATGGACTCAATTGTCAACTATCTGAGGCGAAGAAGTGACACTAATGATAACATTGTCAAGACCTTTGTTGATCGGGTGACACTAGAACCCACACCTTACTGCCAGAAATCCCATAAAAAGTCTGTGTACAAATTATTTTGAGCTATAATGTTGCTACTACTGAGCCTAATCGCTATAGTGTCTTCTGTAGACATTACAGAGACCGACAATGGTATTCAACTGTCTCAGGGCAATATTTCCACCGTGTTAGAAAGTGATCACCTGTACCGCCGACTAGAGGACTGCAGTTTACACCTGTGTCGCGAGGGTGATCTAAGTCATCGATCTAATGCCTGTCACTACATTGAATGGGATCAATGTTGGGAGTACTGTTATGACACTGACAGACGCCTTCAGTCTATCCACGATAAGATGACTGGCTTTAAGATTGCCAACACCTCAGAACTTGAATACCTACGTGGTGCCCTAAGTGAATACTACTACTAAGTATTTTGTCTAATGTAATGTCTTGTACATTTCGTTAATAGTTTACTAGTAAAAATATGCAATAATAACAAATGATAGTAATAATATAATAAACATAGTGATTATACAGTAGTAACCATAATAATAATAATAATAATAATAATAATAATAATAATAATAATAATAATAATAATAATAATAATAATAATAATAATAATAATAATAATAATAATAATAATAATAATAAAAATAATGATAGGAATAGTAATAGTAATACTGATAACAATAGTAATAATACTGATAACAGTGATTAAGTAGTAACCATAAATATTGATAATAGCATTTACATTGTTACTGCATATTTACTGCACAATGACCAGTCAAACAGTATAGTGTAACCATCATATTAGTAATTTCATGTACAACAAACTTAGTGTTAGGACGCTGTTGAAACGCCCATTCAATATGATCTTTGCTTTCAATATCGTCAATAAACCGATCCAGTTCTGCTCTGCTGGAAATGAGGCGAGGTAAGGTAAACAGGGAAGTGTTGTTGCTGGCGTAGTAATATATCAATTCATCGTTCAGTATATTTCTGAGGATGAAACCAAATGAAACATTCCATTTAGACCTGTACTTGTGGTCTAGGAATACTGACAGGAGGGCTTTCTCTATTTCCTTCATGGACGTGGTCTTCAGGCGGAAGTTGTACTGGCGCATAAACTTCTTGATGGTGTGGTGGGTTCTGATTTGATACCAGTTGGCTTGGTAAATCTCACTGGCATCTGGTGGAGGGTCGACAGGGTCTTCCTCCAATGCATCTTTGGTGGTTTCCACGGGTGGATGATCCTTTTCAATATGCTGCTTGAGGAGGGCTTCTTGTGTGAACTTTTTACCACACTGATCACAAAGGAATTGGCTGTTGATATACTCAGTCATTTGTTCCATAAATGCTGAGTGGGCAGTCTTCTTGTGTTGTCGCAATTGCCGTTGGCCGGGGAAAGTTTCTCCACATTTGTCGCAGGATACTGGTTGATGCTGGCGGCGCATGTGCTTCAGGAGGTCATGATTTCTTCTGAATTTTGATGAACAAATGGAACATTCAAACTTGGGGCGTGAATCTATAACAATAAATTGTCTTCAAAGCTTCAGCAAAAATAATATTTAACAATACCTAAAATGTTTAAAACTGTAATGTCTAAATTTCTGACTTTTAAAAATACAACTACTAAAATGCAATCATTAAAAATACAACTTTTAAAAATGCTACAATTAAAAATCTTACCGGAATTCATTGTTGTTGATGATGTAAAGTATGGTGATTCAAATGTCAGTAAGGTTAATAAACCTGCCAAACTTGCAATATATGTCTAAACTTTGCAGCATTCTTGTGCTAGGTTTCATAAAATAGGCTGTACACATATATCAATTTTGTATTGCCTTGTTCATTAATTATTGAACAAAAGTTGTATAGTCTTCTTTCTTTTAACCTTTAGCCTAGTCCCAATTTAACGTAATTATTGTCATATTCATTACACAAATTTTCCGAGTCACCTTTAATTATTACTAACTAATTAGTTAACCTATAATTATCAACAGGTGACCGAAGTTAGTTCATGATTGCTTTATTACACAGGCACCATAATTAACCCAATAGGTGTCAACAATCTTACGCAATTGGAGACATAAAATTATAATCACCCATTTTCAGCCAATTTTCATAGTTAACTTTAATAATTTATTACTAACTAATTAGTTAACTACTAAACAAAATTAGTTGACCGAAGTTAGTTCGACACATGCTCTTTACGTTGACATAAAACTTATCACATAAAGTTTTCCCAATCTTGCGTAATTGGAGACATAAAATTAAAATCACCCATTTTCAGCCAATTTTCATAGTCAAC
Source organism: Trissonchulus latispiculum (assembly GCA_030248195.1). Lineage (NCBI taxonomy): Eukaryota > Metazoa > Nematoda > Enoplea > Enoplida > Ironidae > Trissonchulus > Trissonchulus latispiculum. The sequence continues at coordinate 10,403 of JASAND010029692.1, read as the reverse complement.
TTTAACCAATTATTACTAACTAACTAGCCAACATATAATTACCAACAGGTGACCGAAGTTGGTTCACGGTTTGCTCTTTACGTTGACACCAAAATTAGTGTGATAAGTGTTGCCAATATTACGTAATTGGAGACATAAAAATTTCATTTTCAACCAATGTTTATTGTTTACGTCTTTAATTTCAATGAGACAGGTGCAATCAAACTAGATAAGGCGAATTGGTAAGCTTTGGGAGACAGGTTAAAGTCCTCAGTATGCTAAAGATATGATAACACTAGAAGGCTGCTAATAGGGGAAGAAAATTTTGAACAAGCAGGCAGCTAGTAGGGAGAAAGACTTTTGACAGGTTTGAGTCCTCAGTATGCTAAAGATATGAACCTGCTAGAAGGCAGCTAGAGAAAAAATTTTAAACAAGCAGGCTGCTAATAGGGAGAGAAAGACTTTTGACAGGTTTGAGTCCTCAGTATGCTAAAGATATGCTAACACTAGAAGGCAGCTAAACAAGCAGGGAGAGAAAGAATTTTGACAGGTTTGAGTCCTCAGTATGCTAAAGATATGCTAACACTAGAAGGCAGCTAGTAGGGAGAAAATTTTTAACAAGCAGGGAGAGAAAGACTTTTGACAGCTTTGAGTCCTCAGTATGCTAAAGATATGAGCCTGCTAACACTTTTAAACAGGCAGCTAGCAATAGGGAGAAAAGACTTTGTGACAGGTTTGAGTCCTCAGTATGCTAAAGATATGAGCCTAACACTAGAAGGCAGCTAACAGGGTGATTCATGTCATTCTGAAGTACGTAACTAACAATCTTGTCTTCTTTAAGTGTTTGTTACATGTCCTTCCATTTCAAGGTTAATACAAAGGTCCAGATGGTAAATAGAAGGAAATGCAAGAAAGGGAGAATTTTAGAAATTTTGGTTGGATAAGGAAGAAAGTAGAAAAAATTTGTAGAAATATGTTTGGTCTTTACAACCCTGAGCTGGATAGGTAAGAATCGTCATTGGCAAACAGTCAGGTAAATAAAAAGTTTGAAAAAAGTTTGAAAATGTTACTTAATTTACGTACTTAATTAGACAGTTAATTAACAAACACTAATTAGGCAGGTAAACAAACCATAGTCTAACAAACTTAAAGTTAAATACGTAGGTAAATACATAGGTAAAGTAGTATAGTCCAATAAGATTGTGTTAAAAATTTAGTACAATGTTACAAACAAGCTTAAATCCAAGCTAAAGACAAAATTGGCCAACAATGACCTTGAGAACATCTGCACCCGATGATTAATGACTTTACCTGTATGATTAATTACCCTATTCGTCAAAGCCAGAATGAAGCCAAAATACCTGTACAAACAGGTCCCATTTGTCTCTCCTATACTACTATTAAGATAATTTAAATATGTTACAATCCTTAGGCAGTAAAAGCTATTTCAATTTAAGGCTAAGGGTATAGAATTCATTATAGCTACTAGTGTGTAAAAGCGCATAGCCAGTAGAAGCCAGAACTATTAGCTAAGTGAGCTGGAACCTGGGTTTTTATACTACTTCGGCTACATCATTGGATTCCACTATCAAATAGCTGGGGACCCTTTTTTAATTATTATGAAACCGCTCTTCGTTATAAAGAAATTAACTAAAACGTATGCGCAACCTGGCTTTTGCCTACTTTTCCCAACTTTGGCAAGCGACAACTTTAGCTCGAAAGCAGCAATCGGGGCAACTAAAAAAGTGTCCCTGGGTATTTTTGTGCAAAACACGTCTAGTAAGTGGCAACCCTCTATCTTGCATAGTAAATGCTACACAATTGCCGGAAAAAATTTGGTCATGTTTTTGTAAAAACTACATTTTTTATGATAGCAGCGTACGGGATAGCATTTAGAGGATCATATATAATGCGTATAGGTTGTTGCACAACATAGAGTGCACTAGCTGATTTACAGGCACGCTAAGCGAAACTGCGAGGGGTTGTGATGCACGAGCGAAGCGAGTGCATTGCAAACCCGAGTGTTTCGTGAAAGCTTGCACGAGAATTTTTTGTGGTACGAGGGCGGAGCGAAGCGGAGCCCGAGTGCCACAAAAGAATTCGAGTGCTAAGCTTTCCGAAACACTCGGGTTTCACAACCCCTTGCAGTTTTGCTTGGCGTGTCCGTAAATTAGATGGTGCGCGAGAAATTGTGCAACAACTTAGTTGTGAAATAGCTTAGTTCAAATTTAAAATACCGGAAATTTGAATTAGACTTTGCAGGCAGCACATCAGAGTGTTCCTCGCCCTGGGTCATGTGTTTGTCCGCGTTATACGATCAGTTTGGATACAAACTCCTTCTAGCTTTGTATGTCTGAAGCCTCGATAGCTCAGTTGGGAGAGCATCGGACTAAAGTATAAACCGAAAGTCGTGGGTTCGAATCCCAGTCGAAGACAGAATTTTTCGGGTCTCTGGTGCCAAAGTGACAATTTCATTTCTAACATTCCAACTCCACAGAGTGCATCTGCTTCAGCGTGCTTCACAGCTATAGTTGTGAAGCACGGTACAGCGTGCTTCACAAATGCAGTTGTGAAGCACAGTGCACATCGTGCTTCACAACTTGGATGGAGGCACGGGGGTTACAGCACAGCAAATTTGAACTAAGCTATTTCACAACACGAATAATTGGCCCCGACGAGACCTTTGAATTAACACTCTTAGTTTAATTTTACGGCTCGCGTAGCTCAAGAAATGGCGGATTATTTGATTTCTGCAAAAATACAAGTTTTCAACGTCAAAATAAGAAAATCACTATGTCACTATAGAGAAAAGCTAGAAAGGTGCTTCAAAAAGCAAAAATGTAGAGCTCAACAAGGTCTTTCGAATGAATATAATGATAGCTATGCAGCTACTGTCTAGTTGTCAAAAATCGGCAAAAACGGCCCTGAGCGGAGACGTCAAAGTTTTCAAGCGGGATTGCGCGAAAGGTGTTAGAATGCTAAAAGAACTTATTTTGGAAAGTTTCATCAAATTTCATCTTGATTATAACCGTCAACTAATAATATGTGCCCAAAAGGAATCACCACCTTAACCAATGTTGACCAAAATAACACACTTTAAACAATGTTTTCTCTGAACTTCCCTAAAAGTCGCAAAAGGGCCTAAAACTGATTTATGTTTGTGGTAAACTTTGCAATAAATAAGCAACTTTGCATATTTTGTGCACCTCATCAGTCAAAAGTCAGTAAAATATTTGAGAATCTTTGTCTAAGCCCTCGGTTTGAACTAGATCTATCAAATGTGTTTTAAATATATCCGAGCCCTGTGTATTTATTTTGCCAGGCTGCTTGTTCATTTATTGTACGTACACATGTTTGTCCATAAACAGGCGTAGTCATTTGTTTTGTTCAGGCATAGTGATCAGCGGTCTTATCTGCTGCCTTGTACGCTTTAGGTACAGTTCGTTTGGTGTTGGCTTTTGTATCTACTCATCTGGTGGACGGCCAGGTGTCAGCAAAGAAGATGCTCGTAGTTCTATCTAAAAATTTGCACATTTCTAGTATTGTGACACTGAATCTAAGGGTGGCTAGATCCGCACCAACATCTGAGCGAAAAAACTGCTAACCCGACACAAAAATGTGAGCCACTCACAGTCATTGGAAATCTATAACATATAGTTTCCGAATCCTCATGATGAGACAAATTTTTTAGTTTGGTTCCTCCGTCGGTAATTTGCAGCTGTCTGCGACCTAAGACTTGATTCAGATAATCCAGGGATATGACACCCACTACAGGTGTAGATGGCTTTATCTCAAATTGCTGAATGGTATGTGTTGTCAATATTTTATGAATCTGTCCGTACCTTCTCAGAGTTTGCTGGTGACAAGACGTCATTGTCATTGATTAGGATGTCAGGTTTCGTTTTAATTTATCTTATCTTTACAGTAAAAATGCTACTTGTGCGAATAATACTAAAGAACTTTCGGTTGCATGTATCTTCATAAACATTCTGTCGAGACAACGAAAAACACTTCTTGACCAGCAAAAAACGCAGAGCAGACATAGCAACTAATTCTAGGTTTTATAATTTTGCATAAGTTTTCAAAATTAAATTTATTTTCTATCTCTCGGCAATTACGTAACAGACTATTTGTCATGTTTTTCTGGTAATTTTATTCCAGCATAATGTTATTGAAAGAAAACCTTTGATTAATTTCCCACTGTCGTTTTCAATTCAGTCCAAGCTCTACAGTTTCTTTGTTTTGTCAAGTCTCGCGCTTTGACTTAAATTTAGTTCTAACACACGAGTTCTCTGAGGATGGACAAGCACTTGGAGGGCTACTTCAACAACACCGGCGTTAAAAATGATACAAACAACGACTTGAATGCTACTATTTCTAGTGTTTTAATCATCATGAGAATGCTTGAATGGAGTCGCATAGGTGGATGGTCCATCCTTGGTGTTTTGGGAATGGCAGGAAGCTGTGTGACCTTAATAGTACTGAGAAATTCAGAGTTTCGATCCACTAGTTTTGTGTATCACAAAATGATCGCTACAGTAGGCATTGCTACCAATGCGGTTCTGTGCCTTCGCGGTTACATTTTGTACAAGCGTCTTGCATCGTCCCAGATAGGACTAATCTCTGTTGCTTTGATGAATTGCGGATCTTCATTTGGAAGCACTGTTGCAGTTGCTGTGGCGTTTGAGCGCTGTGTTGCGATGTGGCTACCACTTTTGTTCCCAAAAATCAACAAGAATGTCTTTGCAGTGGCTGTGGGCTGTCTATCAATTTTTCTGTCGTGTATATCTTTGCACCCGCTTTTTAAAGGCATCGAAGCATATAAAACAGTCAAAAGCCCACTGATGTATTTGATGGCCATGCTACAGAATTTCAAAAGCGTTTGTATTACTATTTTTACTGCATTTACCATTGTTGGTTTGTTAAAGCGCAAAAAATCGAAGATCATGAGCACAAGTGACAAAAGTTCGAAGCAACAAAATCATCTCTGTTATTTACAGCTGTCTCTATGTTTACCGTTGGTAATCAACTCGATTATCTACGCAGTGACAACCCTGGTTGACTATGGTGCTACCATTAGCAAATTCGGAACACCAGCCTCTTCTGCAGAGGTTGTTAAACACGTTCATATATACTTGAAAAAAGATGTATTGTTGACCCTTACTGCACTTAGTTTTTGCTTTGTCGAAAGTTCAAACTTTTATCTCTACGTTATTTTTAATCGTAGATTCAGACTGGCACTAATAACACAGTGGAAGAGTAAGACGGCCAGCGTGGGCACTGTTGGACAAAGTAAGACAATGGTTAGTCCTGTGCCAAGTAAAGCCCAATAGCCGAAGCTTCTTAGCTAAATAAACTACAAATGACTGTTTACTTGTTAGGAAAGAATACTTTTGTAGGAACTTTCTTATGTTGCTATCGATTGACCTGTGTAATTTCATGATAAATAAACGTAGCCTGAGAAGAATCAGTGCATTAAGTGTCAATATTAATAAGAGTTATTCTAGCACTTGGTTCTAGCATTAGGTTCATTTCGCTTTCAACCGTCATTGTCGTGGTTAGCGGTCTCCATTTACCCAAGGAGAAGCTTTTGTGGCTAAATCTGAATTAGTGGGGAAATAGTAAATTTTAGGTCCATCTTAAAGGAGTACTGTTATACTAAACTTGAACTTGATTTAAAATTGCCATCCTCAAAATAACCCCATGTCCCGTTTTCAACGGTCTTTCTGTAAATAAAACTTCATTTTAAAAGGCGGTCCCGATTCCCTACTGTAACGAGTTTGGTATTTTTCCTGAAATAGCCACATCCTATTTTCGAAAACCCATATGGGTAATTTTGACTTTCCGTTGAAGATCCTATAAAAATGGAATGGAATGAACAACCGCACCACAGTTGCAAACTATCACGTAATTAGTTTCGTTGACATAAGTACCGTTTACCTACCTCATGAATTGCACGTGTTTGCCCTTAGACCCTGTTACTCGAATACAGTAAATAACAAATGAAGAAATCAGTTACAGTTTAACTTATGCGTTCTGCAGCTGTATGATACACAAGCAATACTAATTAATGCAGAACAGCTCTACTAGCTCTTACAACAAGTGCGAACCACAACTCTTGATGGTAGCTTAGATTAAAACTTAAACTTAAAAACTGTGATTCACAATAAACATTGTAGTGAAATTTCTTTCCTGTAATCCGAAATTTCTCAAACCTTGAGAAGCATGGATTAAGGGCATTGAGCACTGGGCAAAAACACTACACACAGGTCAGCGCGTGAAGACTCTGTCTGTACTTTGGTTAAAGGTACAATGGCGTTCCGTCAGATGAACCTTAACAGCTAACCTCAAGGGTCAGTAGTTCAGATTAAACAATGGGGTCACAACAGGGTTTTTTGAAAATCCGACTGTGACAAAATTGTGTCCAGCCAAGAAAAGTTGTGTCCAGAAACTAAAATTTCGCTCAAAGTGGTATTTAATGCGTTATTTTAGTGTAGGAATATATAAAACTTGTTGTTATGCGGATAAATAATGTATTGCAGTTGTCTATTGTTCAGAGCACTAGCGTAGCCAGAAAAAAGATGGACAGGTGGACTCCTAGGGCCATTTCATAAAAAGCGCTTAAACGGCTTAGCTTAAAAGTGAATTTATTTATGAAAAGGGTGGTCGGCTTAAACGGCTTAAACGGCTTAAGTGGCTTAAACGGCTTAAATTTAAGCCGTTTAAGCCGACCCTTTTCATAAATAACAATCGGCTTAAACTTTAAGCCGAATCCTTTTCATAAAAACCACACCGGCTTAAAAATGCAGTGGCTTAAAATTAAGCCGTTTAAGCCGCTCTCCATTTCATAAATAGTTGTAGTTTAAGCCGTTTAAGCCGATGGCTTAAAATTCAGCTCAAATTGCCTGATTTTTAGCCGCGTAAAACCACCGAGCTTATACGGCTTACCATGGTAGTAGTAATATTAAAACGTTCATAACTTCCTCAATATTTGGAGTAGGCCAATGATATTTATATCAAAATGAAGCTCACAGTGTGGAGAATTCAATGGCGTTATTGGCATGCTTTCTACTACAGGTAAATATTTTAAAAAGCAGCCACAACTTGATGAATAACCTTCTATTTATCAGATTTATAGTTATAGCAGCTTATTCAAGTAAAAAAACTACATGTTGTTTACGTAACTCAGGTTATTTTATGCTTATACAGTTATACATGAATTCTCCAGCTTACAGCTTTGTTAATGCTGCACTGCCATGCAATGCAAATCCATTTCTTGAGTCAGACCCGAAATCTTTTGAGTCTTGTTCGTTGGGCGGAGTATTCTCTCATCCATCCCTTACTTTTCTTTGGTCCTCTCTTGATTATTTCCGATATCCAGTTATAAAGTGGTGTACGCGAGGGTAGCGCTGCACACCAAGTTTTGAGTCACGGAACGATACTCTGTTGAAAGTTTGTAAATCTATTCGTTTTCATGATGTACTAATCAAAAACAATCCAGATTCGTTCTATTGTAAGAAATTTAACAAGCAATCCCCTAAGGCGGCATTAATCCCCAGTTGAACCTCAGCTTTTCCGGGGGTAGTTACATATGATATTTCTTGGAAATCCTCTGTAAGCTTTTGCTGCTAAGGCGTATTTTAAATTTTAAATTTTAATTTTCAAAATGAAATTGAAACGAGCAGTCCCCAAACAAGGCATTATTTCGCAGTAGAGCCTAGTTCTTCCAGTGGGCATGGTTGCATGAGATAGCAAATATATATAGTAAGGTCCCCAATTTCTGGTTGTGGTGCCCGAGGTTATATCAATAATACTGACTGTGGCTTGCACCAACTGACCTAAATTTTACTTTATCTGTAGAGACTTGTAATGGACACTCTGCTTCTCATCCGCTCACTCACCTATGGCCAGCAGTTTCTAGTACAAGTGGAAGAACAATTTTCTAGCGTCAGCCACATTTTAATTTAGGCAGAACTACTAAAAATTAGACGTTATAGCAGAACCCTACCAAACAACTATCAGAAATTCCACTTAATTTTTTAATCTTTACATATACAAGAATCCAAATACAGTACATCCCGTCTGCTCACCCAAAATGGGCGGCTGTTACCGTAAAAACTCAATGCCATTAAATTTCTTTCTAATGCAATATTTGATCTAGGATAAACAGTTGCATTCTAAACAGTATAAAATTAAAAAATTAAGCTAATTCTTCCTCTAGTTTTTTTATTTTAACTCCAACCCATTTCGGGTGAGTGACGGGATGTACTGTATTTGGATTATATATTTGTTTGAGAGTATATGTTTGGATTGAGTTTGAGTGGATCATGAAGACGAATAAATTTGCAGACTTTTTTGAATTTGTTTCGAAGACGTTTCGTTTGAACCCAGAAGTGATAGCTTTTCTTTAGCTTTCCCACACTCAGAGAAATCCATGTTCAAAAATTACTTTTGTGTTATCACATGTCCAATTCAAACAGTAGTAGAATTATGTCAGAAATACTTCCTTTTGCGTAATGAACACATTCCTAGCTTTTAAAATCATTCCAAAAATCATTAAAATCAACAAATGATTGTTGAACTCCAAGAACTGAATAAATTACAGACTTTCAAAGTTTGGTGCATATACCCGAACCAGACCTTAAATGGTGTAGGATAAGCTATAATGAAGCAGGAAGTCCATTTGCTTTTATATATTAAGTCAAAAGACTTTCATAAATAATAGGCTTAAACGGCTTAGCTTAAACGGCTTAGCTTAAATGGTTTAAAAATCCTTTTCATAAATAATCGGCTTAATCGGCTTAAACGGCTTAAATTAAGCCGTTTAAGCTAAGCCGTTTAAGCCGCCTAAGCCGTTTAAGCCGTTTAAGCCATTTAAGCCGATTATTTATGAAAAGGAATTTTTAAGCCATTTAAGCCGATTATTTATGAAAAGGAATTTTTAAGCCATTTAAGCCTTTTAAGCTAAGCCGTTTAAGCTAAGCCGTTTAAGCTAAGCCGTTTAAGCTTTTTATGAAAAGGCCCCTAGAGATGGATTTTCTAAGAAATTATCAAATAAAGTTAAATACAAGTTTATACAAAATAAGTACAAATGGAAATGTTAAGCATAAGGGTACGTAGGTACATACTAGCGGAACGATTAACCAAGTTAAGATAGATCGCCAATGCCTAAAGGAGAAATATCGAAGGATAAGAGCGGAGGTCAGGGGGGGCAGCCCCCCCCCCCCGGAAAAGCTAGAGCTTTTTTAAAGATTTGGGATGCTCAGGAATTTTTTGTGTACACTTCTCTATGAAAAATTTAGTTGTGTCTAGCTATTGTCCTGCTAAAATGTTTTGGGTCCAGCTAAGAAAATTTGTGTCGGGACACGCTAGTAGTAAAGAACCAGCAAACCGTGCAGATTTAGGGGGGAGGAGGGGGAGGAGGCGCGGAGGCGCTAGGGGGTGGAGGAAAGAGAGGCGCTGAGTCGCTAGGGGGTGGAGGAGGGAGAGGCGCTGAGGCGCTAGGGGGTGGAGGAGGGAGAGGCGCGGAGGCACTAGGGGGTGGAGGAGGGAGAGGTGCTGAGGCGCTGGAGGCGGCGCTGCGTCTGAACCGGAACCACGGTCGACCCAAGCTGAAAATTAAAACTTGTCCAAATTCCTCGGAAAAACTTTATATAAGGGGTTTTCGGGGTCTTAGAATTCGAAAATCACATTAGTTTTCCTATCCTAGCTAAGCTCCGTGCTCTACGCGACCCTTGCCCGGAACCACAGCTGACCCAAGCTTAAAATTGAAAATTGTCAATTTTCTCTGGAAAAACTTTATATCGGGGGTTTTCAATTTCAGGGTCGTAGAATTCGAAGATGATATCAGTCTTCCTGTGTTGCTTATGCTCCGTGCTCTACATGACCAAGCTGAACCAAGCTGACCCAAGCTGAAAACTGAAAATTGTCCATTTTCTCTGAAAAAACTTTATATGTAGGGTTTTCAGGGTCGTAGAATTCGAAAATGATATTAGTTTTCCTATAGCTAAGCTCCGTGCTCTCCGAGACCCTTCCCCGGATTTAGAGTGTTGTTAAGTTAAGTCAATGGTGTTTTTTCTTTTTCTTGATATTTTCTGGTAAGGTAAGCCAGGCGAACTGGCGGAAACTTTTATTTCAAGCAATATATACAGCGGGGGCAACTAGTGACAACATGTTATGTCCAATTCAATGATTGCAGCTATAATGACTCCATGGCGTAAGCCATTCGGGAACTGTCCATCGTTTACTGGGATGATTTCCCAACCATTCAGTAAACTCCACCGAACGAACGTCACAGTCAAGGGGTCCCAGCACAAACGCAATGTCAATCGGGCAGTTTGCATAGATTCAAATATTTCCTGGCCTTGCTGCTCAAGGTTCCTTAGACGGGAGTAAATCTTCCAAGTGACGCCCTTCTGTAATGT
>JASAND010029689.1:0-37746 GCA_030248195.1 Trissonchulus latispiculum | reverse complement strand
ATTTTGCAAAAGAAAGGGGCACCCTCCAGAAAAATGTTGCGAAAATATCCAGAATTAGTCCCCCCCCCCCAGATTATAAAGTTCGCCCTTCGCCTTGGGGGGCCAACTATGTGGGAGATAGGGCGAACGCATATCCCCAACAATACCAACCTGCAGGGCGAACGTATATCCCCAACAATACCAACCTGCACAAGGAGACTTTCAGCCACCTGTCCAGGCGGCATACTATGAACAGCCTACATACGTATATACTCAGGCGCAGGCGGCACCACCGGTGGTCCAGCAGGCCCCTCAACAGGCCTTGGTCCCGGCCCAGCAGCCGGTGCAGTATCAATATCAGGCTCCGGCGGCCCAGCAGGCGCCCCCTCAGGCTTCTGCTCTCACTCGGACGCAGGCGCCTGCGGTTGTAGCCTGCTCAGGGACGCCGGTTCCGCTCGTGCAACAGTCGGCTGTTCAAGTTGCTGCGGCTCAGGCAGGTCCCCCTGTTTCTTATGCGGGTTTCACACAGGGTCCCACTCAAGGCCCGACGATTGCAACTGTTCAAATTTCTGAACCTGTTGCTGTGCAACAAAGTCAAGCTCCGGGTTCGGTCTCGGTGCAAAATGTACCATTTCAGGAATAGGTTATGCAAATTGTGTCGCCTTTTCATGTTGGCATGATTGAAGCTTTTTCGGAACCACCAGTTCAGACGTCTCCCCATGTTTATGGGGTAGATACCTTGTCTGAAGCTTCAATGGTGGAGGATAGATTTGTTCATTTGTTTAATGTGACAACTCAAAATCTAGTAAAATTGGCTTCCAATACGACCTCCACAAATTTTATGGATACGTACATTTGTGAAATTCAGAAACAGTTGCAACAAATGTTTTAGATCCTACATAGGGTTTGTCCGGGGAAGCTTGACCCGAAAATTGCTGAAGCGTCTGCCCTCCCTCCTGTAATGTGGTGCTCTGGAGAGTCCCCAATTTTGGCGGGTTTCTTTGCGTTTGATCTGGCACAGGTGGCTACTCAATCCGTGGGGACGGAGACGGAGGCTCTTTCCGAGGAGGAAAGGCTCCCGGGTCCTAAAGGCCCAGGCAAATCTTTTCACTCTGTGACTCTGGCTTCCAAAAGTTCCACTGATTGGGAGTCAGAAGTGATTTTAGCTGCTGGGGACACTGCTCAGGCTATAAAAGTTGAGATGTGTGGCCAGAGTTTTCTGGCAATCATTGACTCGGGGGCCTCTATATCCATTATTTTCCCACGGGGAACTGGAAAGATTTGCCCGGACTGGCGTCACGGTTCGGCTGCAGGAACTTGATCCTATTTCTGCGGTAACCTGAGCAAACGCTCCACTCAAATTGGCTTCAAAATTATGTGCTAAATTTGTGGTGTGTACGGGTCAGGGGCCACGACATGTCTTTGAATGGTCCTTTTACGTCGCCCCGGACTTTTACAGAGAAATTTTGATTGGCACGGATATGATGAAACATTACAACTGGGACTTGCTTTTTTCTAGAAAATCGCTTTATTTTCCAGATCTGACAAGTGCAGGGGTTTTTCAGCCATCATTGTCACCTGAAGAGTCACCTGGTTTTCGAGCCCAAAAGCGCAGTCGGCGGCGGTTTTGGCCATAGATGCTGTCGTGCCACCGACGCCGGAGGTATGGGCTTCTGCTCTTATCTCCTCTCAAAATTTTGAAAATTTGTATTTTTTCGAGCCTCTTGAATCGTTTATTCAAGAAAGTAGAGTTTTACCATATGCTGGGATAGTGGAGCCCATGGGTAACAAATTTCAAATTTCAGTGGCAAATCCTACCTCGACAGCGGTGGTCCTCCCGAAGGCTACAATTGTCGGCTCAGTTGAACCTGCCGCTGACTACTGGGTCCGGGATACTCAATTCTCGGTCCCGCTGGTGGTGTCTCAAGCCCGTGCAAATTTGTATCCTTTAGGGCAAGAAATGCTGTTTGCGGTAGACGTACGTACGTATGGGGGGGCCCCACCTCGGGTGGAATTACCTTTTGATATGTATGTACGAGAAAACACGGTCGAAAATGACACTGTTTTTCACTGTGAAGAGCCTGAAGATGTAGTTTATGATTCTAACATGTTTTCACAACGGAGTGAGGCTGAAGACAGTGGGATTTTTCTTCGGATTCCCCATCTCCTCTAAAAGATGGGGTGGGCGAGGAGAGTGGAGTAGAGCTGGAAGAACAGCAGCCTCTGGAGGTGGTTTCAGAAAAAGCTGCTTTGGTCAAGGGTTTTTCATCTCCCCCCTGACCTAGAGGAATGCCTAAGAGAGGAGGTGGCTCCGTCTAAAGAGGGGGTAAAAACCCCTGCCCTCGAGACACCCCAGTCTCTTAAATCATGTTTGTTCGAGGGGGGCGACCTTGCGCCTCTCCCTTCGGGTTTTTCTACTCGTCTACCGTTGGTCCCAGTGGCCTTCGCCGAAGAAGTGGATTTCTGGGTCCAGGATACGTAGGAAGGTCAGTCCTCTTTCCTTCCAGCGGGGGTTGGGTCAGACCCTCTGCCGGAGGCCCTTCATGGGAGACTGTCCCAAGGAGGATTGGATCAGGATTCCAGTCTGTCCGAGGGATGTCTCCCTGAAGGGCTGGTTTTCGCAGAACCAGAAGTGGATTCTGGCTCTCCGGTAGGTATGGAAGGGGAGACGACTGAATCGCCCGAGCAGCCGGTAGGAACGGTCACTACTGCCCCTCAAGTTCGTTCGTGGGTAAGAAAATCTTTAGTCAGGAAAATTCACCCTAGGGAGGAAGGTTTGATGAACGCCCTGTCTGGAAATTTTTTCCGAAATCGTGTTCCTGAAAACGGTGAAATTGTACGTACTGATTTGGACGACCAGTTGGTACAGCCGTTATCTGTTTTGGACATGGGTTCGACTCCCGTTTTGTCGGCTCTCCAGAAACGTGTTCTCTTGAATCAGAAAATTAAATTTAAAGACTGCTGTCTGCTGCGCAGAAATCAGAGGCGGTTACGTCTTATGATTTTAAATTTTCCTGAAATTTGGGATGTAGCGGGGGGTTTCGGACAGGCCGACATAGATTATCATTATATTGAGATTGAGCCGGGAAAACGTCCTATAAAGGCGCGAGCCTATAAGGTTAACTCGGCTCAGAAGCAAATTATTGACAAACAATTGAATGCTTGGTTGGAACGAAGGCTTATACAACCCTCCCGAAGTCCGTGGGCCTCCCCTATTATTTTGGTTGCAAAAAAGGATGGGGATTGGCGTTTGTGTGTCGATTACAGAAAATTAAATTCAGTTACGAAAAAGGATTGTTATCCAATCCCCTATATTCACGGTCTTTTTGAGTCTATTTTGTACTGTATTGTATTTTTTGGACACTGTATTTGTTCGAAATTAGATTTGGCTTCGGGTTTCCACCAGATTCCGATTTATCCACCTGATTGTGAAAAAACCGCTTTCATCACGCATGCGCGGCTATTTGATTTTAAAGTCATGCCCTTTGGGTTGTGTAATGCCCACAGCACGTTCCAACGCATTATTGATAGAATCATGGATGGATTTATTGTTTATATCGATGATGTTTTGGTAACCAGCGCTACGCAGCTAGACCATTTGACCAGATTATTGGAAGTTTTTCTCCGATGTTCAAGAGAGTACGTCATTTTGAAATTGTCCAAATGTGAATTCGGAAAATCTTCAATGCCATTTTTGGGCCACGTTTTGTCGAAAACGGGAATTTCTACTGATCCCGAAAAAATCCGTATCGTCCAACAGTTCCCTGTGCCTCAAACCGTTAAGGATGTAAAAAGTTTCTTGGGATTGGCCGGGTACTATCGTCGTTTTGTACCAAATATTTCGAAAATGGCTCATTCTCTCAATCGTCTTTTGCGGAAGGACGCCGATTTTGTGTGGGACGGGGCGTGTCAAAGAGCTTTTGAAACTTTGAAGCAAAAACAAGTGACGGCACCTGTTCATGTCTACCTTGAGTTTGCTAAGAAGTTTACTCTAGCAACTGATGCCAGCTATCAGGGCATTGCTGTTGTACTGCAGCAGCAAGATGAGGCCGAAAAATTCCATCCGGTTCGCTTACGCAGCCATGGCTTTACAAGCACCGGAAAAGAATTACCATGTCACTAAACTGGACGCTCTGGCCTCTATCTATGGCGATGTATTTTGGAATTTCATATTTCTAGCATTATCTTATTTTGAATGAATTTGACGTTATTACTGATCACAAGGCTTTGGAATATATGTTGGGGGATCAGGCTATCCCGCGTACTGGCGTCTTTCTCTAGCATCTTTTTGTTTTCGGGTAATTCAGCGCCCAGGAATAACGAATGGGGCTCCTGATGCTTTGTCGCGAAATCCTCCATTGTGGGCAGGTTCCGTTGCAGATCCTCATGATCCTTTATGGGATCCTTAGTTGTTTTGGCTATTGAAGAACTTGAAGAATCCGATGATTCAGAGGGGGAGGCTCCGGAAGGGGAGACGGAAGGGGAGGGTAACCCTCCTCCACCCCTGCCTCGAAGTGCCCCCAAGAAATTTGGAAAGAAGCCCTGGCTGCGGATGAATTTGCTTCAGCTATGATGAAATTCTTGGTGGACAAGACGGTGCCGCAGGATCAGAAGTTGTTTAATTATATACGTAAACATTCGGGTTATGAGGTTGAAAATGGGTTATTGTATAGGTTTTGGCTTTCGCATAAGGGAGAAAAGCGGAAAAATTCACCTCGCCTAGTTTTTGTTCCTTAAGGGTGTTATCATTATGTTTTGAAGGAGTGTCATGACGAACCTTTGGGAGGTTGTCACAATGGGAAAGATTGTTGGATTGGAAAGTTTGGGGTTGTCGCCAGAAAATACTACTGGGAAACGTTGGCCACCGGTTGTGCAAAATACGTACAGGCGTGTTTTGAGGCGTATGTGCGGCTTGTAACCCGGGTCCGATGAAGCCTCAGGCTTATCTAAAAAATTTTGCCCCAGTGCAGGCACCATTTGAGAGGCTGTCCATAGATGTGATGCACGCACCTACTAATCGGGAGGGCAATTGTAGAGTTTTGGTAATTGTTGACTTTTTCACGAGATGGGGTTGGGCGTTTCCCTTGAAAAATGAGCAAACTTCGACGATTGCAAAAATCTATGACGAAAATATTGTGGCGGTACATGGGCCACCACGTGAGATTTTGACAGATAGAGGTACCCCGTTTTGTTCTGCTCTCTTAAGGTGCTGGTATCCTTTTGTGCAGTGTTTTTGTGGTGAGTTTTTAAAACGCTGTAACTTTCGCAATATTTGGAGTTGGAAAGAGCTCTATACATCGTTTTAATGCTTATAATTTGTACATTCAAATGCGCCTGCAAAAGTAGCAAAATTAGCAACAAAATAGCTAAAATTTTCTGACATACTGATATCTGACAGGCTGAATTTAGACCAAAACTTTTTGAACATTGATTTCTCAAAACTGTAGAAGCGGCCAAAATTTGTTCTTGTGCCATGATATGAAGGACATGTGTGTCGAGGGACATTTTTTGGATTTGGCTCAACAAGTCTCAATACTCCAGAAAATCCGGCAAATGTGCGGCGGCACGAAATTTCGCAAATTTGTGTTCACTTTTCTCGCAACTGGAGTCGTTTTAGCTCAAACTAAGAAAAATGTCCCTCCGCAATAGGGCGAATTTTCATCCAGCCAAAAATCAGGCAAATCCATTGGGTAGTTTTTGAGAAATCGATGTTCAAAACAAAATAATCGCAGTTTTGACAAAATGGTTTTTCGGCCAAATCTCTAGCTTAAAGCAGCGATCTCCAGCGAAAAGGCATTGATAAAATATGCAATTGGACTACGTATCGATTGAGTATAAATACACCAAAATTGTCCGTAAGATTTGGTAGTAATTTACAAAAAACTGATTTCCTCGAAAATGGCCATTTTTGAACCCCAAAAATCGTTTTTGGCTTATACTGACTTTAACAACTAGAGATAGCTCAAAAGTTGTAAAAGCAAAAATGTTTATGTCCGTGCCCTCCTTCCAGCCATCCCAACCAATCCGGTGTATCAACTATGTACTGAGAGAAAAATGGCAAAAACTAGAAATTTCTTATCTTTCCACCTAAAAATGCGGGACTGGTCCCAGAATGTTAAAGGGCACCAACATAGTGTATTTGGAAAGTTTCATCCATTTTCGTAAAGAAATAAAGCCAATAGGGTCAAATTTACACAAAGCGATACCAGCACCTTAACTGATTAATGTCAACTTATGGGTACCAAAAAGGTTCGGACGACTGCCTACCACCCCCAATCCAACAGGGCGTGCGAACGGCTTAATGGGACTATCAAACGTATGTTGCGAAAATCGATGTATGCTTTTCAGAAGGGGTGGGATGAGTTATTGCCCTGGGTTTTGTTTGCGTATCGGGCAGCCCCCCACGCCTCCACTGGGACTGGGATCCATACTACCTACTCTTTGGACGCGACCCTCGGCTATTTTCTGATAATTGCCTGACTACTCCTGCTCCGAGAGTTCAAGATTTTAATCCTGATTATGTTCAACTTGCGAGGTCATTTGAAATATACTAGGAAATTAGTTACGGAGCATATGAGGCAAGTTTTGCTGAAAAGAAAGGCTGCGTATGATAATGAAGTCCGAGAGGTCGAGTACAAGGTGGGAATGTTAGTATGAATAGATGTATCTCAAGCAAATATCCCGAAAGGAACAAGCCGCAAGTACCTGCCTGTCTTCGAGGGACCTTTTCGGGTCACCAAAATTATATCTCCTACTAATTGTGAAATCCAGTCGACCCTGCGTTCCGATCCGCTGGTTGAAAATATTCATGTGAACCGGTTAAAACCATTCTACCAAAACAAATAGTCCCCCCTTCCTCCTTCAAGTGTGTCATATGTGTTGTATTTTGTTTCCCTACCTATGAATTTATACCAAACTTTTGTCTATATACTTTTCTTTTTATTTTTGGTTATTAATCTCTTGTTATATGGTTACAAGATTATCATTTTATAGTTATTTAAAATTATATGGACTTTTTCAATTATTGGAGTAAGTTGTAACCATATTTCTTGACTTTTCAGGTAACATTTTTGCTAAGGGATTGCAAGGATTGCAAAGGGTGGGGCCCCCAACTTCAAAAACCCGACCACGCGATAGATTCAAAAACTCCCAACTGACTATAAACAAGTCTGAGTCAGCATCCAAAGGAGATAAACTGGAAAAAACCAGTTTTGTCAGCGTCTGCTGACGTGCATGCTCTATCTTTCAAGACAGAGCATAAAAATTGCAACAATTACATCAGGGGAATTTTTAAAGACTTTTAAGGAACTTTGGGGGAAAAATAGGAAAGGAACGAAATGGAATTACTGGAAAGGGGGTGATTTTGAGTAACAACCCTTGGTAGAGTATAGAGTTTAAATTAACCCTATCCTTTTCATCCTAAAGTTAAAAAACTGAAACCCAAGTTTGAGAGTTAAAACTAGTTAAACTCTACCACTTCTGGAAATGTTATGACTAAACGAAAGTATTTCTATAGATGCCTTTAAAACGTATAAGATTTGACGTTGTGCTTTTACTTATAGTAATTACCGTTATAGTTGATATGTTATCTAAAAATGGTGACGAGGCACTTTCTGCCGCTTGCTAAATTTTCCCCGTGGTCGGGAAATGGAACATTACATTGATCGGTTTGATGTTGGTTTGAGCCAATGACATTTCCGTCGAAGAAAAGAAGCGGGCTACTTTCTTTACGACCCTCGGTTCAGAGAACTATAGTTTTTGAGTATTTACCATGCGACACAGTATCAAATGCACGCATACGATCAACATAAGTTACGTTAACACAATCCACATTATCCCAAGCTTCAATCCAATTTTGAGTACACTCAAGCAACTGTGTTAAAGTAGATCTTAGCTTTTAACCCCACCCTGTCAGCTCTGCTGAAAGCCGTAGAAGTTATTTCTGGGAAGAGTGATAAACACATGCTTTCCTTCACCCCAAATTTTAAGCTTAGGCCAGAGAACGAATCGGTTTGGTTGCGCGAATACGGAAGAGGTCCAAAGTGGATTTCTGGGAAGTTAGCGAAGAGATTCTGAAACTTTATGTATCAAATGATGTTGCCTTCGGGAGATATGTGTTTACGGCATATCGACCAAGTGCAAAAAGCAGGCACGGGAACCACAGGAAACCAGAAAGGGATGGTGGCGATGAGTTCGAGTCCTGCACTTTCCGTCCAAATCCACTGGTCCCGAGGGAACAACGATTCTCCTGCCGATCAGGGCCTGAAGGAAGTTAAAGACCGGCCGAATTTGGAACCAGATATGCCAGAACGGAGGCGCACGCCTCCTCCGGTTCTATGCTGTAGACGTTAGAGACCTTCACGGGCCTGAATTTTCAGGCCCGGCCCGGCCCGGCCCGTAAAAAATTCTGCTCGGCCCGGCCCGGCCCGGCCCGTTCAAAAAATTTTCAACCTCGGCCCGGCCCGGCCCGGCCCGCTCCAAATCAGGCCCGGCCCGGCCCGGCCCGTATGCTAAAAAGTCAAGCCCGGCCCGGCCCGAGCCCGTTGCTAAAATTTTGCATTTGCCAGAAACATTGTTCAAAATTTCAAAAAATTGTTTGTCATGGCAGAGAAAATTTTAGTCGCTTTTCCCAGGAGATGTTTATTTAGAGCAGTACAGTACAGTTACAGTACAGTCAATGCTTCAGCTCTTTCTGTTCAGAGAATTAATGGCTCCTCAATTTCGTTGATGCAAGTCAGCAAGGCACAAACTATATATCAAGAGAACTCTTCTCAAATATTATAAATAAACATATTTCAAATCCTAATGGACGAGCAAAAGATATATAAAGATTAAAAAATTTACACGCACAAGTAAGCTAACTGTACATGGGAAAGAGCTAAAAAGAGCTTGAAGAACTGAAAAATATTTAGATCGAAATAGATAGACAATGAGGTACCAAAATTCATTTTGGAAGCGACTAAGATTTCCATAAAAAATTCTAAGAATTGGGAAATAAAACGCATACAAATCAGACAAAACTTTGTGTATAACTGAAAAGAATAGGCCCGGCCCGAAGCCCGGCCCGCTCCAGCACTCGGCCCGGCCCGGCCCGGCCCGCACCCAATTTTTTCCTCCCTCGGCCCGGCCCGGCCCGTTCTACCTTAGGCCCGGCCCGGCCCGGCCCGCGGGCCGGGCGGGCCGGGCCGGGCCGGGCCTGCGGGCCTGAGTGAAGGTCTCTAGTAGACGTGCCGCCCCGTGAAACGGGACCGTGAAACAGAGCAGCACTGTTGCTCAGAGCTTTTAAAAAAGGGAGAACCTGTTTTGACTAAATAAAAGCAATTCTATAAATGCCTTTTAGAACGTATCAGATTTGACCCAATGCTTTTAATGGATATCGTAATTACAGTTATAGTTTATGTTATCTAAAAAAGCAAAGGCCCACACGTTGGCATCATACTACTTCCACTAGTAAATCCTGCCAGTAAAAAGTTGCAAAATTGGATAACAACAGCTAATGCGAGGGCAGCACAATAACAGAATATCGTCGTCATTCTTCTTCAATACAGCATTCCTTGACACGGCAACATTGTCGCGCATAATAGTTTTCGCTCGGCGCCACAATTACATAATGTAGAGTAATATTTTCAATTCATTATTTGACTCACCATGAACAGAATAGTTTAAAAGAAAACATAAACCCTAAATGAAAGTTTAAACAAATCAGAGCCGAATATATAGGACGATTCTGACACAAAATAAAAAGCAAATCAGGAACGTTCTCGCTTAACAAGATTTACCCTATAGGGATAAGGGGAAATCGTAAATCCAGGCTTTCTAGCCAATGTTGGTGGATCTGTGAGATCCACTGGCTTAAATTCGTAGGTATAGATCAAAGCAGAAAGTACCAGAAAAAGCTCCATCCTCGCTAAACCTTCGCCAGGACAAGATCGTTTGCCTAGCGAAAAGGCAATCAGCGCGTCACGACGAAACTTTACATCCGGATCCGATCCCTTTGGATCAAAAAACCGATCCGGTAAAAATTTTTCTGGTTCCGGAAAATATTTGGGATCACGAAATAGGCCCCACATGTTGATTAAAATGGTCGATCGTTTAGGAATCAAGTATTTACCCAGTCTTGTTTCCTCCAAACTGGAATGAAGCAGTCCCATCGGAACAATATTGGCAACTCGCTGGCACTCCAAAATTGTTGCATTCAAATAAGGTAGCTGGTTTCGTTCATCCCAGCAAGGAATTGAGCCGACATTTTCCCGAATTTCCACAAAAATTTTATCCTGAACTTCCGGATGATGAACCAAGAGAAGAATAGTCCACAGACAAGTTGTCACAGTTGTTTCAAATCCGGCAATAAACAAGTCGTCGATCAGGGCAATCAGTTGGTCATCAGAAAAATAATGTTCGCCTTTTGTTGAGTTGAGGCTTTGCAGTTTGAGTAGATAAGCCTGGGTGAAGTTTTCAATATCTAAAATACGCAAGAAAATTGGACGAAGTAACGATCGATTTCGGCTGTAGTCATGGGCATAGTTAAACCAAGAGTACATAATAGATAAGAGTAAGAAACTCTTAACATTATTAAGTACTAAGCATGCCAGGCATGCTCGGTTCATTAACTCGGGACCCCCCTCCCGTAACTGCCGGGGGTCCTTCCCACTTTGCACTTTGCACAAGCGTGTGTCTAGTGTTGTTTCAGTAGCCGGTTTTGGTTTCAGTTTCAGTTTCAGTTTCAGTCGGCTGCCTAAAAATGTTTCAGTTTCAGTTTCAGTTTCAGGTCTCTTCTCAAAATAGTTTCAGTTTCAGTTTCAGTTTCAGTGACTGAAATTGAAACCTGTACAAACTGAAACCTAGTTTCAGTTTCAGTTTCAGTGACAAAACATCACTACGTGTGTCTGCTTGCTGATTGGCCCACTAGCCTAAGGCTTACGGTAGGTATTTTATTAGTTATTTTACTTAACTAATTATGACTTGAATTAGGTTCATGCTATTAAAAAACTAATTATACAATGTTGTAGCATTTTTTCTGCTCTTTTGCATGAGAACAAATCGTTGCATAATACAAAAACTAGAAGGAATATAATCTGCAACAATTTTTACATCATCAGAAAGAGCAGAAAAAATGCTACAAAGTTGTCGAATTACATGAACCTAATTAAAGTTATTAATTAATTAAAATATCTAATAAATTACCTACCGCAAGCCTTAGGCTAGTGGGCCAATCAGCGAGCAGGCACACGCTTGTATGAAAGTGGGACCTTGCTTGCTTGCAAAGTCGGACCACCCCAGGAAGTTACGGGGTGGGATGAACCGAGCATGCCTGGCATGCTTAGTACATAGCGTTTTTATAAACGTAGTATAAGAGTTTTTTACTCTTATCTATTATGTACTCTTGGTTAAACTAATCGATGTAGAAAGATTGTTAAAACTATTTGCTAATCTTATGACCTATATTCTCTAGTAAAGAGAAGAGTAGAACAAGTAAACCAGTTATACAAAAACTCAATCCTTGTCACGCTGTAAATAATTTGAAATTTACGGAGAACTAAACGGAAAACGAGTTGCAGGTGTAAAGAGTGTGTGATTTTAGATCCCTATCAAAATTTAGAATAATAAAAGGCAATTACTTTCTTTAATTAATTTAATTTCTTTAATTACAAGTATTATTTTCCACAAGAAATAGTGAAAACAAGACAAAAAATAGTGACTGTGATCACAAAATCCCCCCTTGCCCCTCTGACCAACCTCTAACTCGTGGCTGCTGATCCTCCTCCTGGCTTCGCTGATGATGATGCTATTGAAGTTGAGATTGAAAAGTGACCGATTCCTTTGAAACTTTCCTCCCTTTTATAGTCGAAAACTAATTTGCATATTGTACGAAAGTGTAATTTTGAGCTAGCTAAAAGGCGAAGCCAAAATTTCTACACAGAAGGAGAATAACTAAATTCTAAAGCCAAGGAATTCACACAGAAGTAAGAAAAGAATTACAATAATTTCAAGTAAATTCTGCCGTGCCGCTGCGAATATCTCACAACGCTTAAGACGGGGGGTCGCTTTGTTTGGGCGATTTTTCTACCTTCTCCGATTTTGCTAATTTTTACATATTTTGTAATCCCAATGTGTCCGCGAAACGAGACAAGTGCGTTTTGCGTAATATTGCTTCTATCGTTCTGTAGAGTCCTTCAAAGGTGATTCAGACATCTGTTGAACATAGGAAAATTAATAAGTTACGCTAAATCGCAAAGGAAGGCGTACAAAGCTTACAGAAAAGTTCCTTCCCTGATTAACCGAACTGCTTGGAAGCAAGCGTGCGCAATAACCAGACGATACAGACGAAATGACTCTAGAAATATGGAAAAGAATGTTCTTTGTGGAAATGATCCTAATAAATTTTGGAAGTTTGTTAAATCAAAATTTCAATGTAAGACTTCCATCCCTTGCTAACATCTGGATGGTGGGTCTGATATTGCTACTGATAATTCTAGTAAAGCTAAAATTTTGAATGACCTTTTCGCATCTGTATTTACTGTCGATGACGGCGGGCAGTTGAATCTAGATCAATTTCCAGTAAACGTTTCATTTATTGAGCCTGATTTTTCGGAGGAAAACGTCTTTAAAGCTATTGTTGAAAGTAAAAACAAATTAAGTGCTGGTTGCGATGGTTTGCCTCAGTTCTTTTTGAAAAAGCTAGCTATTTCCATGAGTAAGCCGCTAAGTATCATTTATCCGGTTTCCTATTTAACTGGTAAATTACCTAGTCAGTGAAAAATCTCAAAAATTGTTCCTATTTTTAAAAAGAACGATAGATCCCGTCCAACAAATTATAGGCCCATTAGTTTGTTGTGCGTTTGCTGCAAATACATGAAACGTATCATAGCTAATTCTCTTAGGTCATATTTGTTCGCAAATAAAATTATTTCTAAACATCAGCACGGTTTTCTCCCTAAGCGTTCAACAGTTAGCCAATTACATGTGTACGTACTTTGTTAAATGTACGTACATGGTTTGTACGGGGTAAAATTTTGGGCGTCAACAGTGGATCAATTAGGGAGGGGATAGGTACTTGGATCTTGTTGGACGCTACGGGCTTCCCGTAGCATCCGCGAGGGAGGGTCCACTGCTGACGATTAAACCTTTCGCAACCTCGCAACACAACGTTTTTCCCTGCTGGCTGAGGGCTATACTCAGGGTGGGTGGGTAGGCAAGTCTGTGGCCTCCACTGACAGGTCCGTGTGCGTTTGGGCTCCAAAAATGAAAGGCGACGTTGGACAGGGTAAGGGGGTTCGACCTCGTGGTCAAACAGGCTGGGGGGTTTCGTAGATTGGGAGGAGGGTGGGGATGGGGTATACTCCGTTGAACAAGAGGACACTGAGACCGTCGGGGACTGATGTGACTCCGGGTGATGGCCACTTGGTGAGAAATAGGGTAAGGGTTCGGGCTCCTCTGAGCTCCGATTGACCATCCGAGGGTTATCAGTCACTTCATACACGGGGGCCATATTAACTGGGTAGGGGTCAAACCGGGGGCGCACGTCGGGGCTTACTGACGGCGCCCCAGGTTGGCGTTTCCCTGGTTCTGGAAAAGGCCATCGGAAGTGGGTTGGTGACTAACTTGAGGACTGGGTTGGGGTTGGAGGTCACTCAGGTCACCTCCTTGTTGGCAAAGGGGGGTCCGCGCTTGAGGTTGGGGGCTGGCCATCACCTTCGGGCTCGCCAACATACGTAGGAATCCGGGGTGGTTGGGCCCCAGGTTGTCGACTGCGCGTATACGGATGGGGCAGTATTGCCACCCGTGCCCCTCTTGGGTGCACCAGAAGCACAACCTGGGCCCATGAGTTCTGGAGTTGTGGTTGCGGGGGTAGGAATTGGAATTATTTCGAATTCCATATTTGCGGGATTTGATCTGATCATGGGGGCCTTGGGATGGTTTCGTTCCACTAGGGGCCGTAATGGATTTGGCATGGCGTTTCGTGGACGGGCAGGTTTGCGCTACCAGGGCTTCCCTAGTAGGCAAATGGGGTTTAGGGTATCCGGGAGTATGGGAGGAATGTTCGTAAAAATACTCCAATGGGGTTTGATGAGGAGGGGGAGCCCATCCAGGACACGCCGGGGCTTTGGGACAAAAACCCAGAGCGGGTTTTTTCTTGGGTTGGGGCTTTCCGGACGGCTGTTCCAGGGGAGTGGGGTTGGTGGGTGGGGCTGAATCTGCTGAATTTCCGGAGGTAGAGGAATAGGGCTCATGTGAGGCCAGGGGGGCGTCCCGTCATCATAATTCGGACGGTTCCGTAGGTCACCCGACTTGTCCCACATCAAGCCGGATGAGGGGGAGGACAGGCCCCAGTGTTGGCTCGACCGGCAATTTGGGCAATTTTGAGCTCCCTCAGAGGTAGCTCTGGGTCGGGTGAAGAGGGGCATGGGTTTTCTCACTCTTGGCAGGGCTGAGCCCGAACCAGTGAGACGGTCAAAAATGGGGTTTTTGGGGTTGGGGGGATCGCCGGTCAGCCGGGTCAGCTGCTCCTGATACTTCTTCCGCTGGCCTCGGGTACATAATTGGTCTTCTTCGCTCGGGTCAGAACCGTCCAGATGAACCGTGGAGTCATCACGGGAGGGGCTTCCCCTACCTCCGTCCTGGGGGGAGTCCAACGAGGGGTGTAGATCGTCCTCGGGACTCAGTCCTGACCCGAAGCGGATGTGGACGGAAGATCCGTGCTGCCCAGAACTTCCGGCCACGGCCCCAAGGTCAGGAGGGGGAGGGTCAGGAGATCGGGCCACTCTGGGTTTACTGTCAAAGGGGTCGTCTTCAGGGGGGCGATTACCCATTACAAACACGACACGAAAAACACAACTCACCAAATTAGTTATATACGTATATCCTGTTTTTGTCCAGGACCGGGGGGCGATGGGGATTTTCAGGATAGGATATACGTATATAACTCAAAATCGGGGTTTTCCGGCCAGGGACACGAAACTCCGGCTGTACGTACGTATTTCGGGACCAAGAATCGGGGGGTTGGGTCGAATCTCCAAATCGACCTGGATTTGCGGGGAATCCGTCCAGAGAATAAGCAGCAATCCACCAGTTGGGGCTTACGTCGTCCAACAGTACAAGGTTAGGTTCCTGGGCGGGCCCCGGGATCCAACCAAATTTTACAAAAATTTGTATTTTCCTCCCAAAAAATTTTCTGGGTGGGGGCTGATTGGGGTAAATTTAGGGCGGGCAGGGAGTTGCTGGTATAATAGGGATGGGTTATCTCTTGGGCGGTCCCTAGTGATAACAAAGGGGGAAAGTTGGGCTACCCAACTATAATAATAAATTCCAGAAAGGTAGGGGGAAAATAACACAAGCACTAAGAATTCACCGGAATAAACCAGTACGACAAAAATAAACACGCTACTAGACAGCCGAAAGGAAACAGGGCTAATAAAAATTCAAAGGGGACTGAAAAGAAATCAGGCGTCTGACTGGGACTCCAAGCAATGCGTGGGCGGGACTTCAAAGGGCCCAAGCAGAGTCAGGCGCCTGATAAAGACTCAAGCGATGCGGGGGCGGGCCAAAAAAGTTAATACAAAGGTTTGCAATTGGGAATGACGTCAATTGCAGACCTTTGTAAAGCCACACGGGGGGATGGGTATATATGAACACCAAGGGAATAAAAGACCGGCGAACCCAGTCAAATAGCTACACGGGGGGATGGGTATATACAAACGCCAGGGGGATAAAAGACCGGCGAATCCAGTCAAAAAGCCACACGGGGGGATGGGTATATACAAACGCCAAGGGGATAAAAGTCCGGCGAACCCAGTCAAATTAAGGAAAATGGATGGGGGGGAACTTTACAAGTAGTAGGTATAGGGAAAATTATTTGGGGCTCTAAAAAATTTTTGGACTAGGGGGGGCTAGAAAAATTAATTTAGGGGAGGGAGAAAAATAGGAAAAATATTTTAGGGGAGAGAAAAAATATTAGGGGAGAGCCTGAAACTGGCAGCCTAATGTAAAATATGCTGGAGCTAGGGAATTAAACCGCTAAGCTCACGCCCCAAATTTTACAAGCGGACCTGTGCGCAAGAACGCTAACCAGCGACTGCGGGTGGAGATATTTAGTCCAGGCGGCTCTTTTCCACCGACTTGCCTCGCCAAGGGGGGACAGACACTTTTTGCGGGACGCCAACGGGGCGCCAGACAAAAATGGGGGGCACGCACGCAGAGTTGAAACTCAGTTATAAACCAACTCCGGGCTATTCCCAGAGCTCTACCTAGCTATAAAAAAGGAGATCAGACCTAGTTAAAATTTAGCAGCAGTAATTAAGTTAGAAAGGCAAAAGACAACCGGCTGATTTAATGGGAAAATACAGGACAAGAATTACAATAGGGAAATCCTTCCGGCGATACCCAGATAGGACAAGCAGAAATAGCGGGATACCCGCACAACAGACAGGAAAGGGCATAAAAGGGAATATCAGCAATGGGGAGGGGACCAGTATCAAATGGGACAATGGGAGAATACAATAAATCTGGGGGAGGGGGCTAGCTAGTAAAGTTAGACCCAGGGGGAACGGGGGCAACCCCCAAATTAGGACGGAAGGGAGAGGGGGAAAGTTAGAAGTTAAAGGAAAAAGAAGTAGAAAGGGGTTAAGACTGAAAAAGGGGATTAAAAACTGTAAGTTAGAGGTAATTTTCAAAGGAGAAACAAAAACAGACACTTAAGCTTTTAGGTGTAGGATTGCAAAGGGTGGGGCCTCCAACTTCAAAAACCCGACCACGCGATAGATTCAAAAACTCCCAACTGACTATAAACAAGTCTGAGTCAGCATCCAAAGGAGATAAACTGAAAAAAACCAGTTTTGTCAGCGTCTGCTGACGTGCATGCTCTATCTTTCAAGACAGAGCATAAAAATTACAACAATTACATCAGGGGAATTTTTAAAGACTTTTAAGGAACTTTGGGGGGAAAATAGGAAAGGAACGAAATGGAATTACTGGAAAGGGGGTGATTTTGAGTATTAACAACCCTTGGTAGAGTATAGAGTTTAAATTAACCCTATCCTTTTCATCCTAAAGTTAAAAAACTGAAACCCAAGTTTGAGAGTTAAAACTAGTTAAACTCTACCACTTCTGGAAATGTTATGACTAAACGAAAGTATTTCTATAGATGCCTTTAAAACGTATAAGATTTGACGTAGTGCTTTTACTTATAGTAATTACCGTTATAGTTGATATGTTATCTAAAAATGGTGACGAGGCACTTTCTGCCGCTTGCTAAATTTTCCCCGTGGTCGGGAAATGGAACATTACGTTGATCGGTTTGATGTTGGTTTGAGCCAATGACATTTCCGTCGAAGAAAAGAAGCGGGCTACTTTCTTTACGACCCTCGGTTCAGAGAACTATAGTTTTTGAGTATTTACCATGCGACACAGTATCAAATGCACGCATACGATCAACATAAGTTACGTTAACACAATCCCCATTATCCCAAGCTTCAATCCAATTTTGAGTACACTCAAGCAACTGTGTTAAAGTAGATCTTAGCTTTTAACCCCACCCTGTCAGCTCTGCTGAAAGCCGTAGAAGTTATTTCTGGGAAGAGTGATAAACACATGCTTTCCTTCACCCCAAATTTTAAGCTTAGGCCAGAGAACGAATCGGTTTGGTTGCGCGAATACGGAAGAGGTCCAAAGTGGATTTCTGGGAAGTTAGCGAAGAGATTCTGAAACTTTATGTATCAAATGATGTTGCCTTCGGGAGATATGTGTTTACGGCATATCGACCAAGTGCAAAAAGCAGGCACCGGAACCACAGGAAACCAGAAAGGGATGGTGGCGATGAGTTCGAGTCCTGCACTTTCCGTCCAAATCCACTGGTCCCGAGGGAACAACGATTCTCCTGCCGATCAGAGCCTGAAGGAAGTTAAAGACCGGCCGAATTTGGAACCAGATGTGCCAGAACGGAGGCGCACGTCTCCTCCGGTTCTATGCTGTAGACGTGCCGCCCCGTGAAACGGGACCGTGAAACAGAGCAGCACTGTTGCTCAGAGCTTTTAAAAAGGGGAGAACCTGTTTTGACTAAATAAAAGCAATTCTATAAATGCCTTTTAGAACGTATCAGATTTGACCCAATGCTTTTAATGGATATCGTAATTACAGTTATAGTTTATGTTATCTAAAAAAGCAAAGGCCCACACGCTGGCGTCATACTACTTCCACTAGTAAATCCTGCCAGTAAAAGTTGCAAAATTGGATAACAACAGCTAATGCGAGGGCAGCACAATAACAGAATATCGTCGTCATTCTTCTTCAATACAGCATTCCTTGACACGGCAACATTGTCGCGCATAATAGTTTTCGCTCGGCGCCACAATTACATAATGTAGAGTAATATTTTCAATTCATTATTTGACTCACCATGAACAGAATAGTTTAAAAGAAAACATAAACCCTAAATGAAAGTTTAAACAAATCAGAACCGAATATATAGGACGATTCTGACACAAAATAAAAAGCAAATCAGGAACGTTCTCGCTTAACAAGATTTACCCTATAGGGATAAGGGGAAATCGTAAATCCAGGCTTTCTAGCCAATGTTGGTGGATCTGTGGGATCCACTGGCTTAAATTCGTAGGTATAGATCAAAGCAGAAAGTACCAGAAAAAGCTCCATCCTCGCTAAACCTTCGCCAGGACAAGATCGTTTGCCTAGCGAAAAGGCAATCAGCGCGTCACGACGAAACTTTACATCCGGATCCGATCCCTTTGGATCAAAAAACCGATCCGGTAAAAATTTTTCTGGTTCCGGAAAATATCTGGGATCACGAAATAGGCCCCACATGTTGATTAAAATGGTCGATCGTTTAGGAATCAAGTATTTACCCAGTCTTGTTTCCTCCAAACTGGAATGAAGCAGTCCCATCGGAACAATATTGGCAACTCGCTGGCACTCCAAAATTGTTGCATTCAAATAAGGTAGCTGGTTTCGTTCATCCCAGCAAGGAATTGAGCCGACATTTTCCCGAATTTCCACAAAAATTTTATCCTGAACTTCCGGATGATGAACCAAGAGAAGAATAGTCCACAGACAGGTTGTCACAGTTGTTTCAAATCCGGCAATAAACAAGTCGTCGATCAGGGCAATCAGTTGGTCATCAGAAAAATAATGTTCGCCTTTTGTTGAGTTGAGGCTTTGCAGTTTGAGTAGATAAGCCTGGGTGAAGTTTTCAATATCTAAAATACGCAAGAAAATTGGACGAAGTAACGATCGATTTCGGCTGTAGTCATGGGCATAGTTAAACCAAGAGTACATAATAGATAAGAGTAAGAAACTCTTAACATTATTAAGTACTAAGCATGCCAGGCATGCTCGGTTCATTAACTCGGGACCCCCCTCCCGTAACTGCCGGGGGTCCTTCCCACTTTGCACTTTGCACAAGCGTGTGTCTAGTGTTGTTTCAGTAGCCGGTTTAGGTTTCAGTTTCAGTTTCAGTTTCAGTCGGCTGCCTAAAAATGTTTCAGTTTCAGTTTCAGTTTCAGGTCTCTTCTCAAAATAGTTTCAGTTTCAGTTTCAGTTTCAGTGACTGAAATTGAAACCTGTACAAACTGAAACCTAGTTTCAGTTTCAGTTTCAGTGACAAAACACCACTACGTGTGTCTGCTTGCTGATTGGTCCACTAGCCTAAGGCTTACGGTAGGTATTTTATTAGTTATTTTACTTAACTAATTATGACTTGAATTAGGTTCATGCTATTAAAAAACTAATTATACAAAGTTGTAGCATTTTTTCTGCTCTTTTGCATGATAACAAATCGTTGCATAATACAAAAATTAGAAGGAATATAATCTGCAACAATTTTTACATCATCAGAAAGAGCAGAAAAAATGCTACAAAGTTGTCGAATTACATGAACCTAATTAAAGTTATTAATTAATTAAAATATCTAATAAATTACCTACCGCAAGCCTTAGGCTAGTGGGCCAATCAGCGAGCAGGCACACGCTTGTATGAAAGTGGGACCTTGCTTGCTTGCAAAGTCGGACCACCCCAGGAAGTTACGGGGTGGGATGAACCGAGCATGCCTGGCATGCTTAGTACATAGCGTTTTTATAAACGTAGTATAAGAGTTTTTTACTCTTATCTATTATGTACTCTTGGTTAAACTAATCGATGTAGAAAGATTGTTAAAACTATTTGCTAATCTTATGACCTATATTCTCTAGTAAAGAGAAGAGTAGAACAAGTAAACCAGTTATACAAAAACTCAATCCTTGTCACGCTTAAGACGGGGGGTCGCTTTGTTTGGGCGATTTTTCTACCTTCTCCGATTTTGCTAATTTTTACATATTTTGTACTCCCAGTCCCAATGTGTCCGCTAAACGAGACAAGTGCGTTTTGCGTAATATTGCTTCTATCGTTCTGTAGAGTCCTTCAAAGGTGATTCAGACATCTGTTGAACATAGGAAAATTAAAAAGTTACGCTAAATCGCAAAGGACGGCGTACAAAGCTTACAGAAAAGTTCCTTCCCGGATTAACCGAACTGCTTGGAAGCAAGCGTGCGCAATAACCAGACGATACAGACGAAATGACTCTAGAAATATGGAAAAGAATGTTCTTTGTGGAAATGATCCTAATAAATTTTGGAAGTTTGTTAAATCAAAATTTCAATGTAAGACTTCCATCCCTTGCTTACATCTGGATGGTGGGTCTGATATTGCTACTGATAATTCTAGTAAAGCTAAAATTTTGAATGACCTTTTCGCATCTGTATTTACTGTCGATGACGGCGGGCAGTTGAATCTAGATCAATTTCCAGTAAACGTTTCATTTATTGAGCCTGATTTTTCGGAGGAAAACGTCTTTAAAGCTATTGTTGAAAGTAAAAACAAATTAAGTGCTGGTTGCGATGGTTTGCCTCAGTTCTTTTTGAAAAAGCTAGCTATTTCCATTAGTAAGCCGCTAAGTATCATTTATCGGGTTTCCTATTTAACTGGTAAATTACCTAGTCAGTGAAAAATCTCAAAAATTGTTCCTATTTTTAAAAAGAACGATAGATCCCGTCCAACAAATTATAGGCCCATTAGTTTGTTGTGCGTTTGCTGCAAATACATGAAACGTATCATAGCAAATTCTCTTAGGTCATATTTGTTCGCAAATAAAATTATTTCTAAAAATCAGCACGGTTTTCTCCCTAAGCGTTCAACAGTTAGCCAATTACGTGATTGTCTCGACGACTGGACTCGAGCCCTTGACGAAGGATTAATTGTAGACATAGTCTATATGGACATTGCGAAAGCTTTTGATAGCGTTTCCCATTTAAAATTACTGCAGAAGTTAAAATCTTTAGGTTTAAGCAATTTCTGCATTTCTTGGCTTCAAGATTCCTTAACTTTACGACAGCATATGTAATTGTTGCCGACGCTAGCTCTAAATTGAATAATGTAACATCTGGGGTACCGCAAGGTAGTATACTAGGACCTTTGTTATTTCTA
Source organism: Trissonchulus latispiculum (assembly GCA_030248195.1). Lineage (NCBI taxonomy): Eukaryota > Metazoa > Nematoda > Enoplea > Enoplida > Ironidae > Trissonchulus > Trissonchulus latispiculum. The sequence goes on along the minus strand of JASAND010029689.1, from coordinate 16,302 downwards.
GCTTATATTAACGACTTGAATAAAGTCGTTCATAATGCCTCATTAAAGTTATTTGCAGACGATTCGAAATTGTATCTTTGCATGCCCTGTAGTTATCAAGGTAACGCTCTTCAAGAAGATTTGACTAAGTTGAAGAAGTGGTTAGATCAGATGCAGCTTGAAATTGCAGTAAGCAAATGTATGAGCTTGCATCTTGGATCTAATAATCCCTGCAGAAGCTACTATCTGAAAGGGAAAGCAATCTCAGCTGCCAATAGTGTAAAAGATTTAGGTGTAATTATCAGTAATGACCTAAAATTTCATAAGCACTGTGAAGGTGTAGTCGGCGCTGCCTTTAGAATTACTAATATAATATTCCGAGCCTTTATCTCTCGTGACGTACAGTTTCTAATGAAACTGTATAAGGCTTATGTCAGACCAATATTAGAAACAGCATCAGAAATTTGGAATCCTCATCATGTTCAGGATATTGACCTTGTTGAAACAGTTCAAAGGTACTTTACGCGTAAACTTCCAGGGATGTCTGCAGTCCCATACCCGGAACGTCTAAAAATATTGGACCTATCTAGTCTAGAAGAAAGACGTATTCATAAGGATTTGGTTCTGCTATTCAAAATTTTGAAAAACTATATTGACGTAGACCAGGAAAATTTTCTTATATTTGCACTAAGTGGTGTTACTAGGGGACATAACTTATAGCTTTTTGTAACACGACCACTTCTTGATTGCCGCAAATACTTCTTTGTAAACAGAATTGTTCCTGTTTGGAATTCACTACCCTCAGAGGTGGTTAATAGTTCTTTTGTTGCAATGTTTAAACGTAGTCTAACCTCGCTAAATTTAGACAGATTTTTGAAAGGCCATGCGTTGGTAGTCGGCTAACGGCTATGCATGGCCTTTTGCCATGTTACTATTAATAACTATTATTACTGACTAGATATGCTGTGTTATTCAAACGATTGTCATTGTATTGGCAATAAACCTCGTAGTTAGTTAGTTAGTTAAAAAGTTTGTGCCCAAGTATTTTTCGCTGTGTTAGAGACTCAACTCTGAAATTTTGCACACTTGTTAAGGACATAATGTAGAGTGCAGTGAATTGCTTTGGTGCAATTCTGTTGAGAATTAATATTTTGGCAATTTCTTAAAGTCAGAATTTGTGAAAATTCCGAGTTTGGCTATTTGCCAAAATTCTAATTCTCAACAGAATTGCACCAAAGTAACTCGCTGCACTCTACATTATGTCCTTAACAAGTGTGCAAAATTTCAGAGCTGAGACTTTTACACAGCGACAAATTTTTTGTACACAAGCCCTTTTTAGCGAAACTTTTTCATCTTCCTATCTTTAACACATGTCGGAGTCACCTTTGAAAGAGCCTAGAAATCAATAGAATCAATATTACGCAAAACGCACTTGTCTAGTTTCGCAGATCGGTTGGGAGTACAAAATATGTAAAAATGAGCAAAATTGGAGAAGGTCGAGGACTGCGAAAAGGGTCCCTAAAAAAGCGACCTCCCTTAGGATTAATTAAGGGGTGTGCTCAAAAGTCTTTCTCAAATATTTCGTATATACGATTTGTATATGCGTTTAAAATTAAGCATTTTCCGCACAAGGCATTCGTATTTTCGTTTTTATAAGCCTTAACTTTTTGTACCAATGATTTCTTACTTCATCTAAGAACAGTCTAGCTTGCAATTCTCAACAATAGTTAGGTTAAGGTTGTAGCCAGACAGTCTGCTCCACTGCCTTGTTGTAGCACTGTTTTACAGCTACATTGATAGGAATCCAGCAATGTAATATCCCATCAGCATGTCTGGGCACGCTTCGAGCTTAACGGCGGCTTTTGTAAAAACGACAAATTGCAAAACCTTAGACGTCTATAAAATCGTATTTTTGGAAAGGAGGATTCGTATATACGATTTGACACAAAACGTTTTAAAAATTTCGTATATGCGTTTTAGTTTTGAGCACATCCCTAAGTAGTTGAATGCATAAGCTACTCAAAGTTAAGGGGCAGACAGTATAAGTGATATTTGTAATGAAGTGGGTAAGATCAGGATTCCAAATTCCGCAACAGTCTATCACGACTGACTCTGGGTATCAACCACTTCGAGTACACGGAAGGCTGACGCGTTTATCGGTGAGGATAAACTTAGGCACAGGATCTTCGGAAGGTGATTTGTCCAAAACCAAAGATTCCTTGCGGTCAACCTGGATGGGGTCTAGGCGTGAGTTCGTTTGATGAGAATAGGGATCCAAGGGATATCAGTGACAAGCGGGGTCGACACTTGCCGTTCTGAATAGGAGAATCAGGTCTGTATCAAAGAACACTGATTGTGAATCTTGATTGCCAAATCAAGATTCTAGCACGATGGTGATGATGTCTTTGTCGGGACCAAGGGTTCAATTTAAGCACTTACTTGTATACGGGCTATGAATCCAAATCTTGATCAATCCTTATGTCCTAGTCAGTGGATTCAGTATTAGGACACAACAGTTTAATAACAGTAGCTATAGGGGTATTAGCAATAATAATTATGACAATGAACAATGAACAGGATTATTATAGTGCGTACAGGAAATGAAACAGATTACAAATCACAAACTATATGCGGTATAAACAATTAGACAAACAATAGTAGTTTGCCAGAGTTGCCAGTATCTAATTTACCCAAATTAATTGTTGTTGTTGTTAGGGACAAGGTTCCGATGGCTAAACTAAACTCTACTCTATTCCTCTTTCTTTCCTTTCTTGACTAACTGACTAGCAAGTTATTGGCCTATTACCAAACTCTATCGTGTAATCCCTATATGCTTGTGTTCGTGTGATTAGATTATAACTCTTCTACCGTCCTCCTTACTAAAGGACAATACAATATCAATAAGATAAGCTACTTAACAATTTAAATTAACTAAATTAAAGGGATTAGTAGTGCAAAGTTTCCGGTCTTTGGGTGAGCCCGAAATGCTAGTAACAATAGCACTTTCGGATGCTATACGGTTGCCAAGGGTTAAACACAAGGGGGGTCCGGTTGGGAGAATTCCTGGTCCGTTTATGGGTGTTAGTACAGGTTATGTTTGATTTAATCTCTTCTTTAAATTCTCTAATTCCGATTGACTTGAAGAACACAGAATAGATTAGGCCCAGGGGCAGGGGGTAACAACCCCTTCAATGAGACGAACAATGAGCTCGAAAAGATTCATCTTTTGTGTTGAAAGAATAAGGATCACTTTGGATTAGTCAAAAGATAGTGTTAGATTCTCTCTTTTAGGCTTTAGGTTTTAGGGATCCCACTCGAGATTCTGGTGCTTCACTTGAGACTGTCTCTGCTATAATCGTTCCACACAAAAAGGTCCAAATTGACTCTCGTTGTACCTTAACAAACTGATTCTGATCCGACCAAAATATCCAAATATCTGCGTCCTTCCTCCGGACTGATTACCAAAAATAGTCACAACTGATCAATGTAAGTACCAAGATTCCAATGAGTGACAGTCTGCGCTTGATTCCGGCAGGACAGATATGAGCTCCGCACCTGAATCAAATGGGTTAAAACCCATTAGAACAAGTTACAGGTGCGGGATTCGAACCCAGCAACCATTACTCACGTTTTGGCTTTCTTAACTTGAAGTGGATTTGCACAAATCGAAACTGTTACAAGGATTTGAGACTTAAGCGGATTAACGCAAGTTCTGAATGGTTTGAGTAAAATTACACTACTGAAAATTGATTTTAAGCAAAACGCTAATTTTTAAGGCAATTTCTTGCATTCTTGTGCAAGAAATTGCACTTTCAATGTGGAACTATAATTTCAACTTGATTTCCCTTTATACGGTCTGCTTCCGTATAATTAAAACCTGTTATTCGAAATTGATACACTTTCGGGCCCTTTTAGCAACAGATAGGTGCCCATTCGCTCGGCTAACTCGAAAAAACATTAAATTGATTGAAGTGATTAATTCTGGGATCTTTGTTTTCCAAGCCCTAGCAGGGAAGGTAACAACTTCCTGTCTTCAACACGTATCAACTAACTAACACGCAAGCTTGAGGAAAACGCAATATTTGAACTTGATAAGTTTTTATTTTACGGTTCTAAATAAGGAAAGTTACAACTTCCTGTTCTTAACGAGTATTAACGAGTTAGAAGAAAGTTAACGCACACTTTCAATGAAACATCATAATCTAACGTAGAACTTCTGTTCTTACTAAGTTCTACCTAGGGAAGGTAACAACTCCCCATTTTGCAAAATGTTGAATATTGAAACCTAGATAATTTCACAAAACTGGTGATTTTGGCCTTTATTAGAAGATGGTTCTAGTGTCCTATCCATAATGCTTACGTAACTCATTGTTAATTTGCATACTACAAGTATATTATCAATCACTACCTAGTATTAACTGAAATTACCAGATTGTTGACGGCTATTATTGCCATTTGCAGATAATCATCACGGGCGAGTTTCACATAAATTATTGAAAGAGCGAGGTTGATCTTTCAACCTCGCTAACCTTTGTATAATGGGATTTCGCAAGTTTTGTCTACCGAACGTGAACACCGACATGGAATGGTGTTAGGCCGCAGTTGCGGTCATTATTATTAATGAAACATGGATCCGACAGGGCTAATTCGAGTGGAAATGGCAATAACAGTGTGTTACGACATCGGAAATAAGGATACAACAAATATAATTACAACCTACGTTTATTACAACTTGTTTTGTATTAATTTGGCAGCGAGACTGACCATTTGGTGGATTCCTTTCTTGCGATTCGTCCGCACTCTTAACAAAGAGTGACTTACGCGGACGAATCGAGGACATCCTGATTCAGACTGATGAGGACCCAATACGGAGTCCCTGTGACTCTAGGTCCTATAGCCTCAACTTCATTTGCATATTAGCTAAACTGTGCCTAAACCTAGATTTCCTACATAACCACATGTTCATAAACTTCCAGATATGCATACCAGATTTGCAATCTAAAACTACATTACTTATTACTATTGTTTCCTGCGTACTATAGGAATCCTAGCGTAATATCGGTATTTCATACGGATCACGTACACAGAGAATCATTAACCATTTGGTCGATCACTTGCTCGACTACCACTGACAACTACATTGCATTGAACATTCATACAAAGATCCTAGGTAGCCTAATATTGAACTACGTAACCCTATTAACTAATTAAGCACAATTTAAACAACATTTATTCAATACTTAATTTAGTAACCACTTATGCCTTACTTATGTAACGTTTAGACTAGAATACACTCATATTACTAGAAATGCAGTCATTCATGCAGATCACACGTGCGTTTCATTCCTGCTTAATTTCTGAGTCTTGATCACTCCAGCGATGCTCACAACCTTCGTCAGACAGAAGGAGTTTCCGCGAGTCAACGCACATACAGTCATGCAAACCAATACAATGCCATTCATACAGTTCACGCATACGCAAGCACACAATTTCTTAGGTAAGTACCTATCTAACTAATCCTAATAACGGACATAATTACAAACAGTCTAAACAAAATTTAACTCTACTTATGACCTACGCTACTAGCTATTATTTCGAACATACTGAAATAACTAAATTTTAACGAGAATTTGTTATGAGTTTTAGGTATCTAAAACTCGGTTTATAGCGCAGAACTTTAGTGATTTTGAGAACTTTGTAATTTTACGAAAGCCGTGTGAGTAATGATTGCTAAGCAATCATTACTAAACAAAACTACTATCAACAAACGAAACTACCAACAATGCTTAAATTAATTAATGGGGAAGCCGGTCATTCCCCGTGAAACGCTTAATTAATAATTATTTAAAAAAGAGCAAGAGATTATGTTTGGGATTCTTATTTTAAAACTCGCTCATGTGTTTTTGACAACCTATTACTTTTTGATTACCGACCTACGACAAGCAGTACAAATTACAAACAGTGACTTTAAGGCTTAACAAAGCCTGAGATTGAAACAATATGGCCGGCAACTCCTAGTTGCCGGCGATGGGGTGAATATTTCTATTAACTAACTTAATAAAAACAGGGTCGTAGTAAAGGGACCCTCTAACTCAAACTTAGGGATTGGGTCCCCACTTAGTAATCCCATATTCTACATTAAAACCCCAATTTTGGGTCAAAAGGACCTTGATAAAAAAGGTAGAAAATCATGGTCGTGGCTTGACCAAAAGTGCAAATAAAATAACAGAATAAACGAATGAAATAATCGGCGGTGGAGGTCAGCAAACCTCGATATACAGAGAGTGTCGGCACGAAAAACAGAAAAACTAAAGACAGGGGCAATTCTCAAGACCTCCATCAAACAGGAGGGGTTTACATGAGCTGCCCCCTTTATTTAAAATAATAAAATCATAACAGTAATGATAGATAAAAATAAATATGAACTAAAAAGTGGCTAGAAAGCCCACACATGCTATCATAACTAAAATATGGCCTCAGGCCCAAAATATACTGGAAAAAATGGGGCCCTTAGGCCCAAAAATGTGTATAAAAAATAATGGCCCATTGGCCTCATGAAGTGTATAAAAAAATGGCTCAAGGCCTAAAAAATGTATATAGAAGAAGTGGCCCTAAGGCCTCAAAAATACAATAAAAAATGGCCAAAAAGGGCCTTTAAATCCTAGGATTTGTCTTCTCAGTTCATGGCCAGGTATAAGAGACCTATATGGCCCTATTTGGTAAGTGTTCGTTGAAATTCTCAATTCTTTTCTGGCCCGAAGGCCAGAAAAGTCCTACTATTTTTCCTAACCGGGGAAATGCGCTTTAGCCCCCATGCAGTACCAACTGCACTGGAGAGCGCATAAAGGGGAGGGGAAGCAACCGCTTTCGGTTGCTCTCAAACGAACACTGATTTGAAAATAAAATTTTGGACCGAGCTGACAGTTTTGCTGACAGCTCGGTGACAGGTCATTAGCGAGACCTGGAGCTCGCTTCTTCCTTGATTTTAAGGCAAAGCTTCTAGAAGATTCTAGAACCTTCTAGAAGCTTGCCACCTTTTACATGTGCTGCGCTGCAGCGGGCTGACCCAGCTGGTCGTTGGGGGTGAAAATTAATGAGATTTTGGATTTATTGCCCCCCAACTGACCCAATTTTGATATATTTTGGGGGCCGAAACTTGGCGAAATTTTGCGAAACTTTTGCTAACACATAAACACAACCAAAGGGAATACTTTATGAAATTTCGTAACTTTAATGAATTATTACACAAGAAATATAATTTTCTAGAAGCTATAATTTATATTGTAATAATCTACGTACTTATCTACGTATACCTAGCTACTTATATTTATATATTAATTATTATCGAGGGAGCTAAGCCCCCTCTAAACCCAATGACTTGGGCTTATCCTACTATTTTCCTTTTCTTTTCTTGTTGTCCTTGTCCTCGGCCAAAAGTTCAAGCGAGGACAACTGCTAGGCCCAGAAGAAAGAGGCCTAGCAGAGAGAAAGAAGAGAAAGAGGGAAAGGGGAACAACACCTGACTCAGGTGTAGTCTGGGAGGTAGACAACCTCCCAGACAATGAAAAAGGAAAGGGTTTGACTTAAGTCAAACTAAAAAAGAAAACCAATTTTAGAACACTCCTTTTTGGAGTGGTAAGATTACGACACAAAAAGTAATCTTACAAAAACATTTTTCTTTATAACTTTCTTATTATTGGGAGTTGAAAAGTCGGGTTTGGATTTTTCGAATCAGTATCAAATTCTCTTTCATATAAGCCCAAGTCATTTTTCGACCAAAAATATCAAAATTAACTAATTATTACCTAACTAACGCATAATTATTACTAATTAACCCTACCTAACTACGTACTTAGCTATTTTGCACTTAGTATTGAACCATCTTCCAATATTAGTTGTTCTAGATGTACATTTCCATTTTATAGGCAATTTTACGACTAATTTTTGCCTTAATTATGCACATAAACTTTGTGTTTTAGGTTTATGACTTCCTGCTGACTAACATGTGAGCGTTAGTGATTAAATTATCTTGACGGGGAGGGCTATACTTGACTATTATGGGAGATACTCACCAATTCACCTAAGTTTAGTTTAGTTGTCGATTGTTATCTTCGTGTGGAGGTAACAACTCCATTTACTAAAGGGATGATAAACCGAAGGGATTAGGGGTGAAGTATCCCTCTTCACCTTTCCTGGATTAGTATCATTAGTAGTCACGCGTTAGTAGAATTTAATTAAACTTAAAATCGTGTTTAAGACTAGTATTAATGTCTTAATTGAATGTGAACCTTGAACCCTATTGGTGAATTTCTTGATTTCTACTGAATACTGGCAACTCTAGCTAAACAAACATGATGATCTATACAATTATTGCTTGGACATTATTTGACAATTACATTCCATATTGATGACCTTCACTCTTCTTCACAATTCCATGGCATGAGAATTCATCCTGGTGATTTGATCATTTTGAAACCTCTTTTAAAGCTGATTTCAGATTACTTTTAACATTTTATTTTATTAATTCCATTACATATTACATAACCTTATGCGAAATTTTAGGCTTAAAATTTTTATGCCGATTGAATGAGTAGATTAGAGTAGAGAGTAGCAACACTTTATTTACAGGCGTAGTAACTTGTACTTGTACTTGTCATATTAACATTAAATAACAGCTAATTGTCTTTGAGTAGCCTTCCCAGCCTCTCAAACACCACAGTGTGTTAATAGGTTATCCTTTTACCTTTGCTGGTCCTACTTTCTTCTTGGATATGCTCGGATTGTATCCTTCTTCGTTCCTTTTCAATGTAGGTTTTGAAAAAGTTATTGATAACGTCAAGCTTAGCATGCATTTCTTTCAGACCTAGACCGTCTGGTAGAACCCAGCGCAGAATCGGAAAATAGTTCAATGGTTGTACTTTCGGAATTAGCTGCAAGAAATCTGAAACGCAACATAAATCATTTGTGAAATCAATAGAAAACCAATCATTTGTAATTAAATCAATAGAAAACCAATCATTTCTAAAATCAATAGTGGTCAATAACTAGAGTTGTGCTGTTAAGAAATTTTCCAGCCCATTTTCCAGCTCACCAACTTTTTGGGCCAAGCCCGAAGGCTAGAGTCAGGCCCGAATCCCGAGGTCCGGCCCGGGGCCCGAGTCAAGACGCGAAGCCCGAATCAAGCCCTGAGAAGCCAGTTACCGAGTTAAAGCACGGAAGACCCAAGCCCGCGTCAAAGCCCGAAAGTGGGTATGTGTAATGGGGTGGTGTACGTCCGCCCAAGAAAACAATTAATACAGAGCCAATAGTTTTCTGGAAGTTTTGGGCTGGTGGCGGGAAAACCATCTTTATAAGTTTTCAGAACACAAAGATTATTCCAAGTTTTACATGTTCGTTTAGAAAACTGTTTTAGGTCGGACACAAGCTCAACCCTTTAATGCCGGAAAGGGCCATATGGCCCAAGTGGCGATTTTCGTCATCTTATTTTTGGGAAAGGGTAAAGTTGCTGGTTGGCAGTCTGGAAATTTGCTCTTTTTTCTTCAACTCACCCACCCTATTTTCAGAAAATATTTCCACACCTGCTTGAAAAATGCAGTTTCTATAGCATTCAGAAGGCAATGAAAATTTTGCTGATTTCAAGCCCTGTTCGAGCACTGCATTCAAACGAATCCAGAGCCGCAGTACTGCGTCGGCGGAAAAGCCGTTTCATCAGGTGATAGGGGAGACTCTGCGAAATAAAATAGCGTATAGTGTATTCTGCCTCAGAATGACTTTTGCTCCTAGAAATCAATAAGTTAATTTTTTGCAATGGAACTTTATCAAAAATTTGCACTTTTTCCGACTTTGACGGCTTCAACTTTTTCTGGGTGCATCGGGGACCCTTCAATGCTTGCTTACGAAATGTAGAGCAATCAATTCTCTATTGATTGGTGGTAGTCCCATCTCTCTACGTGCTCCCAGTAAAAAATAGCAGCCAAAAATGTGAAATTGGTCATTTCCAGCCGTTAGTCTAGAGAAAATTCAGGCATTAAAGGGTTAATCTTAGAATACTGTTTATTTTCTTTAGCACATTTTGCAGTGCGAACTTAGGATCCTTGCTTAAGGACGTCACTGACAGAAAACAAAAATGTCAAACACAACACTAAGTCACTACCTATCCCACCAAATCAAAAGTAATGCACATATACGCTTCCTTTTTCCTGACTCGTGGAAATGTTTGCGAAGAACTGATCACGGCATGGACTGGTGTTAGCGGAAACACATCGTTTATGCATACATATATAATACACATACGTATATCTTATTGTACACATATTGTACTATGAAATTGAATATATACATGTGTATGCTGGCGTGTAAGCCAGCTGGCTCGAGAGGTCCTAGAGGCCCGAGAGTCCCGAGAGTCCCGAGAGCAGGACCTCCAGAACTTTGTGGGCCTCGAGCCCGGTCCGGGTATTGCCCTAGGAAACCGCCCGAGCCCCAGACCCGACTCAAGGCCCGAGCACAACTCTACCGATAACCAATGCACCGAACCCAATCTTTTGAAGGGATTCGAAATGACGAGAACAAAAATGTTGGAATGAGTAACATTTTTTGGAAAAATGCTTTGAGTAGTCATTGTCGTATATGAAATGTTCGATCTAAAACAAAAACAACCTGCATAAACTTTGAAATGCGATACTCCTAAAATGTCTGTCAAAATTACAGTCATCAGTTTCCCATCAGCTTCCCAAATTCAAATTTAAAAATAAAAAATTGACAAAACGTGCAAGTTGGGAATCTTTTTAGCTCAGAGGTCTTGGGAAACGTTAATGCCTCATACCGCTACTGCTACTGAATTTTTATATATGATATGTTTGCTGCCTGTCTGTCGAAAACTAGCTTTCTGCGAAGAATATGTACCAATCCCAGTTATTCCCCTTCCTTACATTGTAGAAAGACTATCTCTTGTACTCTTGTAGGTACTCTTGTTCTAGGCTTTTTCTAAATGGTTGCAATCACCTGTAATAGTTTTTTGATATATAGCAAATTCAGGATCTTCGTGCTCAAATCGTTTGCTGAACAACACCTGCGCCATAACGTTGGCGATGCAAATCTTCAGCGGTATCATCATGTCAACCGGTTCATTTTCTGTACTCTGCGTCTGCAGATAGTCCAGCAGTGTCATTCTCTGAAATGAAGAAAACCGTAGCACACTCAACTCCAACAGGGAATTCCATATTACACCATATGCAGAATATGGACAGGATTTACAAGTGAACCGGTTTTCGATGCTTTGACAGTGACATTTGTATTATTAGAAATGCTAAATACCAGCTACTTTTTGATTCTTAACATTTGCAAACATGAATTATTTTTGTTTACTCTCTTTAGATCCACCAACGAGAAAGAAATCAAGGACTTTAAGGAAAAGTTAATTAGCAATTAGTTGTTGGTTTATTTGTATCGTTGGAGTTCTGTAGTGTATTTTGTGTTGGAGGTGGTCCCTTATTAATGGATGCAGCATCGACTGCCATATTTGTGGTGAAGCTTTGTTGTGGAACTCATGATAGGTGGGTAGTTTAGAGAATCCAGCATACGGTAGACCTGCAGTCGCACAACCTCACTATGCGAGGAGAAAGAATCGTGCTGTATCAAAACCAGTGTTGGCATCTGGGATGGGATCCCATGGGATCCCATGCGATCCCATGGGATGGGATGGGATGGGATTGAAAACTCATCCCATGTGGGATCAGTGGGATTTTGTGGGATCATTTTGCCTTACAATGCCTTCAAACACCGTTTCCAAATTTTGAAAAAGTGCAATATTTTGGTATACTTGGCATAAAAATGTCTGTTCAGTTTTATGATTGGCGTTCTGATCTTTAAGGTGCTGGTATCGATTTGTGTAAATGTGACCTTACAGGCTCCAATTTTTATGATACGCGTTAATGAAGCTTTCCAAATATGGTGCTCTTTAACATTCTGGGACCAGTCCCGAATTTTTAGGTGAACAAATAAAAAATCTTTGGTTTTTGCCAAAGTTCGTTATCGATACACATGATTGGTTGATATAAATGGAAGAGGGTCACCGAAACGAACATTTTAGCTTTTACGACCTTTGAGCTAGTGCTGGGACCGGTTCCAAAAGAACCGGTAGAACCGGAACCGGAACCGGAACCGGAACCGGTAGGATTTTTAGAACCGGAACCGGAACCGGAACCGGAACCGGTGGCTTTTGGAACCGGCCGGTTCTAGTGTTAATTTTAGCTGTTTGAAACTTCAATTAAGGTTTATCTTGTAAAATTTTTAAATTTTCTTATGAATTTGAATTTAGCATTTGGAATTTAACTTTATTCTGGTACTTCTATTTAGATATGAAATTTTGTTTTTGAAAGACTTGTTGTGTAAATGGCAGAAGATTTGATATCAATTTTACGATGTCTTTAATAACAGTTTTCAGTCAATGTTTTAAGTTTTCTGAAAAGGTTATAGAAAAAGAAAAACTAAGGTGTACTCAGTGTTAACTCTTCTTTAAGGATGACAAAGGTATGTAAGCATTAAGGATTTGATGCTTTACGGCAACTCTTCCAGCTTTAGCTGTTGCCTCTGCAATTTTTGTGTGCAAACTTCAACTGAAGTAAACCAGTATACTGAAGGCGCAACTCCAGATTAAGGGTTAAGCTGAGCAACAGTATCCCTGAGATACCGTTCTTATTTAATTAATAGCAATTGGCTAGCGCTACCGGAAAAGAATGCCTTTGATGGTCTATTAAAAATTTTCATACTTCATAGTCCTATTTTAGTACTTTTTACGATATATAGGTTCAGGATTTGATAGGGTACAGCGCTCTTTTGTTACAAATTTGTTTATTTCAGCTACAAAAATTAAAATAAATTCTATGTAAAATAAAAACTTAGCAGCTTGACTTTATTTATTGTAACATACAATGTTTGGTTTTAAAGGTATGAAGTTAGTTGTACCTGTGTGCTGCATAAGTGCTCGAAAAGTTTTAATTCTCGTTCAACGATTTTCCCCAATGTTTTCTGTTATAGTTTTCGATCTCAAAAAATCTTCGACCCCGAGATGAGATTAGCTGCTTTTTCAATGATTAAGCTTTGTAATGTTGTAACTGTAGTTGCTGAATCGATAAGCAAATTTTATTGGACTGCTTGAAATTGGTCGAGGAAAGTTCTGTGCGACGTTCGCTTTCTGAAGGGCAGTAGCTAACTGTTTATCTAGATTGAGAATACTTAGTATTTTGGTAAGCTCTGGTAGCTAAAATTTCCACAACATATTGCTAAAAATGAAACAAACCATACCTTTTTCACAGTGAATATTTGTATATAAATAGTAAAAAGTAGGCAAAAAACACTGTTTAAAAACACGTTCATAGTGTCGAATTATGAAATTCTGAATAAATAATTTGGTTTGCAATAAAGATTGGAGGTTCGTGTGAGAGTGTGTAATATGTCTGATACTCCCTACTTAATCGCTAATTTATCAAGAATAAAGACGACACAGCCCTAAATTTTAACTCGGATTTACTTTACAAGAAAAATATCAAATTAGACAAAATTCCAAGACATACGAAACTTTGACAAAAGTACAGGATATTTTTCCAAAGTGAACAAAACGAATTAGAGCAAGCACCTTTTATAAACAAAAATACAAAGGTAGGAAAACAACCCCAAAATCCCTGAAGGGGAGAACCCCCCCAGTTACTATCCCAAAATAGCCCGTAGGCTCACAAACCTGACTGGAGAGTTGATGAAGAGAAAAAGCGCGGGCGTCTCCCAAGGATTTGACATGACAACTGATTGTAAAAATGCGCCCAAATTTGAGAGTAGACAAATTAGCTATGTACGGCGTTGGACCGTACACAGCAGTAGAATTTACGTTGATTTGCATAAAGTTAGCACACACTTTTGCATAATTTTGAGCGAAATCCAGAAAATATTCCACAATAGCTTTGTGCAGTTAAATATATTAAGTTTTTATAGCAATTGTCAAAAAAATAAAAAAAACTCGTGTGATTTTAGTTTTTTATCAAAAATACCAATTGGAACCGGAACCGTTAGCTAGAACCGGAACCGGAACCGGAACCGGAACCGTTAGCTAGAACCGGAACCGGAACCGGAACCGGAACCGGAACCGGAACCGGTAGTCAAGAACCGGAACCGGAACCGGTTTCAAAAATCGGAACCGGTCCCAGCACTACTTTGAGCTATGTTAAGCTAGCAGTTAAGGGTGTCCGTCATGAAAAATTTTTAGATCACGGATTTCGTTCATTTTCGCACATAAACTAACCACATATGTCGTGATGAGTTTTTCGTTAAGTTCTCCCATCAACCCATCAACTGTGTGCAATTTGAATATAAGCGAGTACGAAAGTTTTGCAGACAATTTAAACAAATTTTCGCAAGTCAGTCAACTTCAAGTTTTTATAAAATGAATAAATATGTTGAAATGCAAAAATATGCAATTTTGCAGTATAGCCTGGTCGTAAAATGCCTCTCTGTAAAAATCAGCAATTTTCACAATTTTACTGAACAAAATTTTATTTCTGCGCCAAAGGATCTCTACACTTGCAAAGGATTCCAAGCAACATTAAGTATCGTTTGAAACTAGGTTTGAAACTTAAACTGAAACTTGTAAATTGTAAAAAAGTAAAAATGTTAAAAACATTTTTACAGTTATTAGCACTTAACAGTAGCAAAATTTCGGACTTTTTAACAGGTTTTTTTACACTTTTTAACACCACTTTTTTACATTTCTTAACACTAGATTTTTTACATATTTTTAACATTTTTTAACACTACTTTTCGGAATTTTTTACACTTTTTTACAAATTTTTTACACTTTCTCACAGCTACATATACCGTTGATTGTGAAAAATAGTGTAATGGAACAGTATTTCAGAATTAAAAATTTCACAGCCAAAATTTCTTCTGAAACCTAAGACACCAGACAGATTTTTATAAACCGAACATTCTTGTTATTTGAAAATTGTGAAACTTGAAATAGAAATTTTTGAAAATTCTTAAATTGAATAATTTGAAAATGCCCTTGATTTTCCGATCTCATTAATAAGAAAAAATATTTAGAAATAGCAATTGGAATACTAATGCATATAATGGAATTTGTACTTTCTATATTTTTCTTTTGCTAATATGTCGTCACTTTATAAACGCAAAAACAAAACATGAATAGTTTCTGGAGAATTGCGAGCAATCAAACAAATTTCTTGGTCAATTATCAAAATAAATAAATGCCTTAGTGGCTGTGGTATCCAATAAATGCTTATACTCATCCTTTCTGACAGTTGTACTACGCGTCAATCATTACTGTGGCACAGAGGAAATGAATTTGGCATTGAAATATTTTTTAAACATTTTTTACAGATTTTAACACTTTTTTACACTTTTTACAATTTCGCCCGATTCTAGTTTTAAAAAATCGATACTCAAAGTTTGATGGTCTATATTTAGTTAGTATGTCAAAAAGTTCTTGGTTTTTTGCACATTTTGCTTCTTTCGTATTTACTGATTTTTAGCTTTCATACGGTATGTAAAATTTTTGCAACTCGCAAAATTGCGAAATTTTATTGCGTTTCAAAATTCCCTCACAAAAGGATACCTGTAGGACCTTACGACAATATTAAATTTCAATGCTACAGCGATTGTGAGGTCAAATACCGCAAGTGGGATTATATGGGATTGGAAAAAGCAAGTTCGGACAAATGGGATGGGATGGGACGGCGAATTTGAAAATCTGGTGGGATGGGATGGGATGGGATCAGAGAATTCGTCCCATTTGCCAACTCTGATCAAAACTGCATCAAAACCGCCAAAATCAAATTGCCGCTGAAAATATCACCAGATTTGATTTAATTTTTGCCTCCGAACCATAAAGCAGGTTTGACTTTATTTGAATTCTACATCTAAAAATGAAGTAGATTTCTGCCTCTAAAAATGATTCCCCTCAAAAATCAAATTATTACGCTAATAAATAGTACAGATAAGTTAAACCTCTTCATTAATCCGCTGCTCCATCTGACATCGCCCAAGACCGAGATCTTTCAGGACGCTGAGAGTAAATCGCCGCTGCTCTTTCTGCGCGGGCCCGTCCAAGTTTACGATCCCATATCGTCCTTCTATAATAATTACATAATAACAGTAGGAAATGCTAGAAAAACTTATTTATTGGTCAGCAATGTTAATAGCTGTGAAATGGCCTTATAGCACAACAATAAATACAATCCAATTCCAGTTCAAATCGCGGTGGATGTTACTTGCTCCCAGTGCAAACGTGAATCCTTGGAAATAGAGCTACTGCGGTAT